>QVNW01000456.1:0-79796 GCA_014825475.1 Pseudomyrmex flavicornis | reverse complement strand
CGAATAATCGTTAAGCTCGGAACCTTTGTAATCTCGCGAGATCAGGTCGTGAGCGCATTCCCGGTTGAAATGGAATAATTGAATACAAGTTGCCAAAGTGCAATTGACTTAGCCGCGGCCGATACGAAACTAAGTTATTCTCAGAATTGTATTCTGGGAGTGGTGCGCGAATGGAAGAGGATCCGACCCGGCGGAATTTCATTCTACCGTTATGAATATTTTGTCTCGCGACGCGAGACTTTCTTCGCGTTTCCGATATCTTTCATCTTGCAAATCGCAACGCGTCTTTTCTAACGTATCCCCGTTCTTTCCTTTCTTGTGATGCATAATAAATTTCATACATAAAAGAGCATCAAAATTTGTTGCGCGCGCTCGCGCGCTGTCGTATGTGAATTGAAAATAAATACATCGGATTCCAAGCGTATTTGAAATATGTATCATCAAACATTAATCTCAATCTGTGAAATAGTGCAATTATATTTCTCTGAATTGACACAAACATTTTGTAAAGGCGTACATAATTTAATATCTGGCTACACACCGTTTGACGTTTATGTTTTCAGTTTTATAATAATATATACACATGTCCAATAATATCTGTATCACTCCTCAATAAGAAAAGTATTCTATAAACAGCGATGATTATTAGTAATAATTTTGATTAAAAATCATAAAACATAAATTATTTATAATTATTAAATTAGTTATCATTATTTATAATTATCGCAAAATAATAAAAGACTTTTGGATTCAGTAAACAATCGGTTCTACCAGCTCGCAAAAGATGATACTGTTATCACATCCTGTTACAATTGTATCTATTGTGACTGGCAACTCTGCAAGTGAATAGATAATAATTGACGTTTTTATAATCAAATCGCAAAATTCAATCGGAGAAGTGATGCGACAGCGTAAGAGCAAACTGATAATGACGTGAGCGTCGGAACAAGACACACCGCTGAGGTGAAAGGCAGAACGAGCGACGTTACAGAATATGGAAAGGAGACGAGAAATGAGAAAAAAACGCGATTCAGACATTGTTAACGTGGAGGCGGTATGTACGTAATTAATTTCGTTTATAAATCTTGCGGCCGGTCATTACGAGGCTTGACTCTCACGAGTGCGCCACGAGTAAAACGAACCAACGCCCGTCAGCAATGCCTCTTTTGCGTCCTCTAATTGGCAATTAAATATCGACCGTAACGGGACCAAATGCCATCGATGCTAATTTATCAAGCACGAGCCGCGGCTCTCCCCGCGTCGTCCATTATTTTTTTTACGGCATTATATTCCGGACCGAGGCAACTCGATCGTGATTAGCGATTCGCCGCGACAAAGTTGACCCGTCCAGTTGCAAAAACGCAATTACGGCTTCTAGGATATGCACGACGTGCGCTCGACAGACGGAACTTTCTGGAATCTCGTTCCCGATAATGTTCAAATTCCTCGGGCGAGTACACGGCGTTCGGGCGCCGGCTAAGACGCCTCCGTTAATCGAGCGTGCGTCGCACGACCACGATCGAGAGCGTGTTCGACACCTTGAACGTGGAAATTAGTTAGAGACGTGGAATATACGCTATTTAAAGTACGGGTGGTGTTCTCAATATTACTCGTTCATTCTGTATTAAAGAATATACAGAAACTCTTTAAATTATTATCCTACATACATGAAGAATAAAATGAGTAATTTGTTTTTAATAAAATTACTATCACTTTGCTATTACGAAATCTGTCAAAAACCTTTCGACGCCACTCACTCAATACAAACGATATACAAATCTTACGAAGCGTAAGTTTTCGGAGCTTCCACTAATGTCTAAGATAAACCGCGATCGGTAATACATCAGAAATTTGCGTCTTTCGTACTTTGAGCCTTCTGGTCCGTTGCATTATCTGCGCTCGCTAACCGAATCCCCGTACGATCTCCGGTGCATCAGCCATTTTCTCTGCAACAACAAACAACCCCTAGAGCTACAACCACAGCCGCCCGGTTTGGTGAAACTTTCAGGCTAAACACACCGGCGCTACGTCTGACTAAAGGCTTTATTTACTTTTTGCAAGAGAGAGTTGCAACGACGACGACGATGGGGGGAGTAGTCCGCTTTCTCGCGCGCGCGAGTATGACTGCACTTTGTGTGCACGCGAGAGTATACAGGCGGCCGCAAATTTGCGGACAGATGTGGTCGTAGATTGCTGTTTACCGTGAAGAAGCATATACCGACGAAAGTGCGAGTAAACACAACGTACGAGTAATATCTTTCTGCGTGCAAAGTTTGAGACTGACATATAACGTGTGTCATTTGCGCGTTTATGCATCGCACTGTGGTAATTTTCACAGCGAATTCTTAATATTATACGGAATACGTTGTAACAGTCTAAATCGAAAAGTTGCGAACAAATTGTCGGATCTCACATCAAGTATCCCGATTACAAAGAAAAGAAATTCAATTAACTAAATTTGGAATGATATGTTCCTTTAATATTAAATTGACACGACTCGTTTTATTCTCAAGTTTAACAAAACTTTTTTGATGTAATATATACACTGGAAAGTGTGTTAGTTTAATTTGTTAACAAATCTGAAAAAATTTGCTCGATAAACAAATGCTCGGAGAGCACAGAATATTTTTATCGGCATTTTAGTCATCAGCAATTTTGCAAAAACTTGAAGAAAATATATATATGTCATATATATAAAAAGAAATATATATATGACGTTTTATCACAAATAACACACAAAACAAACTTTTATTTGTAGGTGAATCATTTGTTTGTACATATTTAAAGATGTGTTACAATGTAAAGAGCTTTATTTATAAATGAAAGAAAAGCGAAGCGAAATCCGACTCCGTTGGCTGCGAACTATCAAGCTCACACCGGGTCGTCGCGGACATCGAGATCGATCGAGCGAGTCGTGCCGAAAATCGCGGGCTGCCAACTCGACCCACTCAAATCCGATACAAAGTAGATTATGCAAATGCTCATCGAACGGCCGCCGATGACGAGGAAACCGGCGGGAGAAGATAGGGATGCGACACAGAAAAGAAATACAGAACGGAACGGGCGAACGTGAGGAAAGATAAAGGTGGCGCTCGGAAAATATATATGTATATATGTGTGTGTGTGTGTGTGTGTGTGTGTGTAAGACGGAAAAGAAAACCGAAAGAAGAAATTGCATCGAGGAGGAACGGATCAGTCACGACGAATCGAACAATGAATGCTTAAAAAATAGACGAGCCAACACAAAAATAGATGAGCCAACACGACTTTTGTATTTTCTGATACACGAACACATTGAACGCATCTTCCTTACACTATAAACAATATAAATATTTCAAATGTTAACAGAACATTAATTATTAAGCGTTGCACGATAAATAATATTCATAACTAATTATAATATAATCTCTTAACTAAACAGTCGCTCGAGAAATTTCTCTCTCATGAATTTCAAACATTGAGAGAAACATTCCCAAATCGGATATCCGACGTTGACAGCTACGTGTTAACGTCAGGGAAACCGGGCTAGTTAATATCGCGCGCAATTACCGGGCGCAATATTAACGCAAGCCTTCGGGAATCGCGATAATTACAGACATTATGTCGCTCCCACACCTTGATCATCCCTGTCATCTCCGCGGACGCCTCGTCGGCTTTATACTTGCCGGCGTTTCATTTAAACTGTCCTCGACGAGACGGTGACTGCGGTGACGGCGGCGGCGGCGGCTTCGTCGGGAACAAATTTGCTCCCGTATATTGGTGTACTTATCTGCTCTCGTACTCGGACAGGTCCGGTAATCCCGGATAATAGCCTGAGAGTGTACAACGAGTGCGCGCACGCGCGCACGCTTATAAGAAACACCTGGATAAAAGTCCCACCATTGCCGATCTTTTCTGTCTTTCTCTCTTTTTCTCCTTCTCCTTCTCTTTCTCTCTCTTCTCTCTTTCTCTTTCTTTGACGGTTCGTCGTTAGAGCGGAAATTCCTGTTCGCTCTGTTACTTGGACGACGAAGGTATCGGCAAAGTTCGATTGCGCAATTGAAGCTTTTTACGGCTTTACGTGTCGTGCTTCTTTACAGCGTCTAATTGCGGATAACGTGATGGCGGCCCGTTTGCAACGCCCTACATAAAGCGCACTTCCGTCTGATGCAATTCTTTGATCCGAATCGATGTCAACTTTTTATCGGCGAAGATTTAATCGATTTGGGAATTCCTTTGTTTTTAAAAATTTTTTTGTTTTGTTTTAATTAAAGTCTAATTAAGATTCTGTTAAACTAAAATGCTCTTCCAGAAAAGACATTGCTAGGATGTTGATTTTATTTCTTCATTTATAAATCTTTTTGTATAATTCTTACTCAATTTATAAATTAGTTATAATTAATGTATTGTATTTGACAAGTTTTTTAATTTAATGAAACTTTTTTGTGTATATATACTTATATGTTTTCATAATTGAATTTTTCAGAAATATATTTAAAGCGGGAGAATAAATAAACATTAAGTTTTTGATAATCCTATAAACTTACTTTGAATAAACACTCATAAAAAAACATCAATTTTCATAAATTTAATTTAATCAAGTATAGATTTTTAATGAATTGACATTTGTGCATTTATATCTATTTGTATAAAAAGATATTAACATATGTCATACATAACCGGGTATACAAAACCGATTGGTAGCAAATATTTATGCGAGCTAAACCGAATTTTCTCGAGCTCGTTTTCCGGTCGCTCGCGGCGTTTTCCAGGAGGAAACTAACAATAAGTAGTACTATACTAAGTAGCGTTTTGAGTAGGAATAAGATTTTTCTATGCAAACATCATAATATCGCATATCGATATGTATATCGCATATCGATATATATCGCATATCGATATATATCGCATATCGATATATCGATCTTTTTTTGTTTCTAATTGCCGATTCCAGCAAAGAAACTAGCGTGCTTCCCTCTCATGCTTCCCTCGTTCCGTCTCACGAAAACGAAACATCTTGAAACTTTTGCCCACGAGTCCGGCATCTCCACTCCTGAAAACAGAAGACGGCCTTCCTCGTGATGGAGTAACGAAATATTTCCGCTTGTCCCGGGGCGCGCTTAAAGAGAAAGAGATTCCGACATTTTGGAGAACGCGATGGAACGGGATAGCTCGGCTCTTGCGCGCGGAGTCGCGTGAAATTTTAATTTCCAATCTTGCTAAAATTGTTTCTGCGAAACCGGCACGAGACGAATTCCGCGCTTTCCTTCCAGACATAAGCGCGAACAAACACACCAATCAGTTCGCAACCGGCTGCGCTGCACGGTGTATAAGAAGAGCTTACCCCGTAAACTCACGTTTCGCCGGCTGCGACGGAAGAAGCGCTCTGAAAAATTTACGGACCACCCCGGTCTCGCGGGCTGGAGCGTGTGCCGCTCAAAGGCTGCGAGAATTTACTGCTCGAAACTGGGAGACAGCTACTTTTCCGGCGCGCACCTGCCGCCGACTGGCATTAGGTCGCTTCGCGCGCGGAATTTCGTGACAAAAAAAAAACTGAAGAACAAAAGGGCTTAAAACGATGTCTTAAAATATCATTCATCGCGAATCTGCAGATATCAAAAGTTTGCGCGTCTTTTTTGCACTTAATAATTGTGTACTTTTAATTTACAAACTTCTGTCTATTGACTAATAAAGACACGAAACTTGTATGCTTTATATATCAAGAGTGTAAGAATCTCAGTACAATAGTAGTAATGGTGACGTGCAGAAAGCATACATACACATTAAAAATAATAGAAGCTTATAGTCGGTAAGAAAACTCAGGAAATTGACATCAAAAATACATGAAACCATTTCTTATATCTATAAATGTATTTATCGAACACATGTTGTACCATGAATTTTTGTTCCTAAAAAATGCAATGGTCACGTCTTTTTTTTTACAGAGAGAGAGAGAGAGAGAAAGAGAAAGTAAAATCTATAAATCGACTGATCCGAAAAATTCCGAGAAACTTACGAGCAATTCGAGATTTTTTGTTTTATAATTAAAACTCTGCCGACCCTATGCAACAATTACGTGGTATAACTTATCTCGGTTTTTACATCGGGAAAGTGATTATCGCAATTAGTAGATTAAAGTACTTGGCGAATTAAATTTCTCGTTTCGACGACGAACTGCGACGCGCCTCTTGCGCGTCCGGGCGTATCTTCCGGTGGGATGAATGCTCGCCGTCGCGGCGCTGGTCGTCACGCGTGATTGTCGAGAGTGCAATTTGTCGCGTACGCAAGCCTCTAATTCGATACTGTATCTTCGGCGAGAAAATAGGAAATATAGACGCGAGCAGAATAGCACGCCCGGACCCGGAAACGGGTCGCGCGTGTTTATTAGATTGAAGGTACGAAACCGGGTGCGTCAACTCCTTCGCGAAAAGTGCTAGGTCTTCCATGAAAGTGTTAACTGCGCCGTCGGGTCCTTCGCAAGCACTACTCCCCCGGAGTTTACTTCACTTCGCTTTCCCGGCAATGGAAGCCTTTCCCGACCATGGCAACTTATCGGCAGGCCAACTTCGCGCAAAATAAAATCGCACGAAAGTTTCCACTTCAAACCGAGTTTCCATTCCGAGCCAACAAATTTCCCATGTCTATATTTCCGTATTATTTAGTCGGATCGTGTGACATTTAAATTTGTTTCTTATATTGCAGTGTGGCAGAGTTCAAGTTCTTTTACTTCGCGTTTTCTTATAAAAGTTGTTGTGAGAACCGTGTTTGCGTGCAAATGCGAGGCGTGTTGCAAACTGAAATGAGCTGCAACGATCCTCGATCGACGTTGAGCATCGATGATGCCGAAGAACTAATTGGATTACCGCATTATAATCGAATATCAGCGTTCCCGCGCCGTAACCGTGTAACTTCGTCGAAAGGGAGGTGGAAAGCAGCGGAGGCCAAGAGAATGTTATTTATTAACGTACGTACTCTCGGTGCGATCCGATACGTAACGTAATTACCTAACATTGGGGACACTGAGGGCGAAGACGCGACAATAAACATCTAGCGAGATAAAAGGATAAGGATAAAAGAAACGGGCAAAGATAAATTTCGCGATAAAAGCACAGGCGAACTCAGCACGCCAAGTTTTAATGACGTTCCCGAGTAATATAAAATACTTTTATACTCATTATCAAGAGAGCAATATAGAAAACGTGAATTATCGAAGCGAGGAAAGTTTCCTTGTCCCGGAAACTTTGATCGAACGCGCCGGCGACAGATAAGTTTTCGGAAATGAGAATTGCGTGTCGCGTCTCTAAATCTCGCTCGAAGAATCTGATCTCGACGATCTGCAGATAGAGAAATGTGTCTGAGAAATTTCTCGCCTCAAATTCTGCAACATTTCGAATTGCGATGTTTAATGAAAAGCACACATGATTATAAAAACTGTGTGTATTATTTTTTAACTCTCTCTTTTTCCCTATTATTCTGATGACATTGTGTTGATTACGCAATTCTTTAGTCTCGAGAGAAAGATATTTAATAGAAAAAAAATTATTATTATTCCTTGTGTAGAAACGCACCTTTGCTTGCACTTCATCTTTATCAAGACCGAGAGATCGATCAGGTCTCGGTACGGATAGACTCTTGTACTTCTCGATGATATCGGTTTTTTCGATTTGCCATCCGTGAAGCTACGCTCGAACTGCGTTCCCGCAAAGACGGCACCCGAAGATATTCTTCGACGCGACACTACGTAGCAGATGGGCGGCGTGACCTTCGACCAAGCGACGATAGAAGCTGAACTCGCTGCTGTCGTCCCTTGAGGTGCCTGGAAGGGACGAGCAACCCTGATCCAGGCTGATTTGCTCGAGTTGGCTGTCGCCGCAAATCGACAAGGTGGAATCCTCCGGAGAGCTAATGCGTGGATACCTCTGGATGTCTGGCGCCAAAAAAAAGAGCAATGCGACGACGCTTTTTACTTTCTGTCAGCGATGTTCTATACGCGGCAACGCCGAAATTACTGTCGGCGAAACGTAATGGCGAGAAATTATCGCTTCGCCATCACGTGAAATGTTCGTATACATCGGATTCTTTGATCGATATAACGACGGGCCGCCATCCGTTGAAGAGTCGACGGAACGAATTTTACGCGGGAAGGAAAAGTGACGTGAAAAGTAGCGGACAGTGACGTGAAAAATGACGCTCTCGGCTCCTCAAGATACCGGCAATTCTCCACTGAAAAGAATGGCGCTTGAAAAGTTTGCACGTCACACTTGTATACAAGATGACAAGATTTTCCAAAGCAGAACGTTATATTGTTTTGCTGTTACCTGGTTTTTTTTTTCAGGAAAAAAGTGTTGGTAAATATGCTAAACAAGTATATTAATATTTTTATAAATATACGTGCTGAATTATTATTTCGTTATTTTTTACATATTGATTTGTTTTAAATTTTAATAAAAAATATGTGAGAAACTAAGATAATAATATAATTTTAGTTTCTTAGAGAGAAGTATTTTTCAAAACTAATTATAGATTTTATATATATCATTTTCTCTCGCGTGCATAAAATTATTTTATTTTTTACAATCGCGAGACACTTACGCGAAAAGAGCAGAAAGCGGTTAGAGCAATTGCGGCGAGAGTTTCAGATGTTTTACGGGAAACGGACGCTTAATCCTCTTTCATAAAAATGTAACTTTTTTCATCGTGCAACTTTGCCGCGCCGTAATATGTAGACACTGACAGCTATGCCTGCATCGCGTTGCGGTAGAACCCCTCTTGTGGTGAGTCACTCGCAAAATAAAATTCCACGCCTTATAACAATGTGTTTGAGTAAAACTCAAACGTACGATTTAATATTCGCAACCCCATCGTGTCGGTCGGCGGCGGGCAGCAGTAGTCGAGATTCATGTACGGAAGAGAGAAAATTTCTGACAAATTTCCCAAGCTCCGCGAAGTTACACAGAAAAAATACCTGTTTTCTAACAAAAAAAATTCAAAAAAAAGATTTTAAAAAACGGAAGTTCGCATTTATGATCTAATGTTAATAATAAAACTTCGGTGGCAAAATAAATTAATTTAAAAGCTCACTTTCGAAGAAAAGAAATAGATATTTCGCAAATGAAAGTGAAATGATAATTTTAACTTTCGTATTCATGCAAATATTCTTGAATCGGCTTTTTCTGTCGAGCTTTTCTTATCGCGCGAGATTAAAAAGCATAGTAGCTCTTACACAGGACCTAAAATTTTTTGTTCGTTTTTTTCTTTCTTTTCTCTCTTTCTCGCAATTTAAAAATCCAGCTCCTAAGCTAAAGAAAAGAACGACAACATCAAATTATCAGGTGAAATTCGTCGGATTGTGAGAGAATTTTGTCGTCCTTTCCGTCTTCAATCTTTCTCGCGAGCACACTCCGCTTCTAATCACGAAACAAAGTAAACGTCCCGCGGGAAAAATTGCGTCGTTTCACTTCGTTCTTTTTATTAGAGATCCGCCGACAGTCGCGAGACGGCGAGAGATGGCGGCGCGTTTCAGCATTGTTCCGCGTATGACTCAAGGAAGCGTCTCATCTCGTTAGGGACTAACTGAATCTGCGACGATAGAGCTTCAAGTACGAGACAGTCGTCGGGCCCCGAGTCCACGTTGTGAGGACGTTGCCGAGCTTCTTGTCGGCTCTCATGTCGCTTCCGCTGTCGCGCAGACTACATTTTGACGAAGAATTTCGCGGGGAACGTCGCCCTCGCGTCGTTTTCCTCGCCGGTCTCGATGTACAACGACGACGATTCGCTTTGCCTTCTTCTTCATGGCGTTTCCCGACAACGGGGTCGTCGTCGTTCCTCTTTCTTATGCAAAGCCGCGGCTCGTCCCGCGCCGCGCGGCATTCCTGTCGTCGTCGCCGGGTGAATTCTCTTCCGCTCGCAATTATCGAATTCCTGCCTCCGCGTCTGCTCGTGCACCTGTCTCTGTGCGATCCCGTTGGCCTTCGTCTATTGTCTAAATCATTGTCAGCGGGGAACGCGGAATTAGTAGATTATTTACTTTTCGAGGATTTAGAATAAATATATAATAAAAATAATATAAAAACAACGCAGTGTCCTTTTTTAACATGTTATGCCCTTTGTTTAACATTCTTGGCATTATTTTATCAACAAGAAAATAAAAATTTCTTTTATTCTCTTTTCTCTCAATTTCTCTCTTGCTGGAATCAATAACGAATTTTCTATCTTTTTCTTATCTCCTTCGCTTTATCGTTGTCTAACTTCGATCGTTGTTTTAATTATTCCGCGGAGTTTTACATTACTTTGCGAAACAACCACGAGTCCAGAGAGACATTATGTTTTATGTTATGTAATTGGTGCTGTCGTTAACGAGACGCGATCGATCGGCTTCGGTAATTCCGTGCTTTCAAACCGCCGCCGTTCAACTTTCGATCGACTTTTGTCGACGGCCGCCGTCACGTCTCGTCGGCGATGCTGCGCCGATTATTAATTAATTAGCGCGCGATATCCAGGTATATTGTTCGCCGGTGTCGACGAGAACCACGGCTTTCCAGATTACGGCAAATCGAATCGCATTAAGCGAAACACATCGCCTCATCGCCATTATGGCGTCGTTGTCTTTTTTATCACGTGCGTATTTTGCGCGATATGCACATATACGTGCTTGTGTTCGCAATTACTGTCCGCTAACGAAGGAGAAGAGGAATATTTTCGTACAATATGATGATATAAAATTTTCATTCTGGACCGTTATCTTTGTCAGAAAAATTTGAAGAAATATTTTATCTTACATAATTAAAAAGAAAGAGAGAGCTTTAAAAATCTCGTGCTTTTATAAATAATATCTCGAGGAATTACATGCTATAATCTTTTCAGAGTTCTTTTATTTTCGTTACACTTTTTTATCTCGGAACAAAATCTTTATCAAAGTTTCTAAAAAATGACAGATAGACTTTAATTTTAGTGCATTATTGGATTATTATTAATTATTATCCATTTTCCATTTTAAACTCGAAGTCTTAAAAGCTAGTTCAGCATTTTTCCTACCTTTTATTCGAGGAGACTTTAACGTTATCGAATTTAAATAGAACGGAGCATTCCTGACAAATTTTTCAACGGAGTTAATTGCTTTAAGGTTACTCTTGTCGTCATTATCACTAAAAACGAGTTGCACTAAGAAACCAATGCTTTTGACGGAATCCAAAGAATAATCCGACATTGCTTCTAGAATTTTCATCTGGTACAGAGAAGTTGGTTAACACGTATTAAGCCTGCGACACACGATGCTCTTTTTCGTGCTAGATCGCACGCAAGCTCCAGAATTGACTCGCTCCAATTGCGATTTGAATATCAAAGAATTGTCAAATCGTCGTGATGCTCGCATGTGATCCACGAAAGCACGAAAAGCAAGCATTACGACATACTTCACGCTTTTGTCTATTCATGCACATACAAATTGATCTAAAAAAGCTATACAAATTGAATACATTGTGCAAAATATGTATCAAGTTTCTGTATAATCAAACAATAATATATAAAAATCTATTTGTTTGTTGAGACATTTTAAGGATTATCAAAAAATATTTTAACTACGTAGAATTTATTGCTCAAATCAAAGTGTAAAGAATTTTACTTTTTCTCATTAGATGGTAGCATCTCCTAAATAACATATTCAGTGTCATCTTCATGAGATACACAAAAGTCACAACTGCGTCAAATCAAACCAGATGTGCAAAAGTAAATGTATAAACTTAAACAACACATATAAGCACTTTGATTTTTTTTCTGTAAATTAATACAGATAATTACTAATATATATCTGTTCCATTAATTATTACACTTATCATACATTTGATATTTGTATAAATTTGTTTGCTGTATATTTACCGCTGATACTAAAGAACGCCGTCGATATCTTATCACATGTTGCTGATTATTTTTACTCGATTTACTGACATACGTTATTATTCGTTTAAAGAGAACATATTTTTGGCATTAAATAGCTGTATTTAAATAGCTTGACATAATATACAGTATGTAAAACTCAAGATATGTATAATAACATAATTTTTGCGAACTTGTTACATAAATCAAATTTGTGTACTCGTACGTATACATATTTTTATATAAATAACATATAACAACTAGTTTTTATAATCATCAATCTTTTGTAATTAGTTTTTTTAGATAAATAAATAGTCGCGAATACCATCAATATGATACAATTTTAATTATATAGAACAAAATTCAAAATCTGTTTAATATTAATAAAATCGCAACTTTCACAATATTACAGACGCAGAGAAATCGCACTATATTTTTCACGTCATGAAATCTACATAAAATGTCGATTCCAATTTATTTTTTATTGCAGTTAAGATATAAAGAGCTCTCTAATAAGAGACGAGATTATGTGTTATCTGTGTGGGATAACTGATAGAAAAGCGTCAACCGTTAATTTCCGTGACGGATAGACGATAAACATTATATAGCTCAAAACCGCGCATTCACTCTCCGCTACATAATTATTATATAAGTGAGAAATTTCGACGCATGGTTGAGTGAGATACAGTTTTCATATACTGCGTTATTGCAAAAGGGATAGAGACGACACACACGTTGCTGTAAAGGACTTTATCTTGCTCTTGTAGCGAGACATCAAATATAGCAGGTACCTATTATAAGCTGATGTATTATGTACCATCGCATGACGCTCCGTCACGCATATATGTACACTAGAAGCGAACATTAAACGCGTTTCAAGGCAATGTCATCCTCTCAGCAGTTCATCGTGTGATCTCATCATCGTCGGGGGAATACTTCGCTACGTTCTGCATGGGTGAAACTAGTACTTACCGCATTTATTTCATATAAGCGCATAATGTTCGGTAGAATGCATTTTGTCAGATTATAGGCGACGAATTCGCATAGCGCGCGATATTGCCGTTAAAAATCGCGTCATCGAATCGTCGCGTCCGGAATTTCGTCGAGACCGTTCGAGATCTCGGATCATCGTTGCGGATCATTGTCTTGGCGCTGCAAAAAAACACATGCTTAATTCCACCAAAGTGGCTCACAGAGTGCAATCTGTTCGATGTACATGAATACAAAGAGTGCGAAAGTATTATTATGTTATGCGCAATTGAAAATGTTGCTAAAAGATTATCACGCGCTCACACGATAAGCTGACTTTTATTGATTTGGACATCTACAGTTTCTTTATCTCACATTTATCGGCTCGTTTTGTTTTCTGAAATTCGATTAATTCTCGCGATTTATTCGCGCCAATTAATATGGTAGCAAATATGCTATATGCAATTACGATATTACTTAATTGATAATGATAAAATCTAATCGCGCGAGAGAGAATTAAGACACATATAAATTTTTTCGGACTTGTTTCTTCGTTGATGAGTCGCGAGAGATTCTGATAAATTTGTTTTTTCACGTTGTAAGTATTGTTTCTTATATTTACGCGTTCGCATATAATATTTACGTGCCTACAATTCATCTGGAGTTTTGATGTCTTTGTGTTAATATAACTCACTGTGATACTATACAACTGATAAGAGAACATTCATAAACTTGCGATCTTAAAATAGCCGATTGCAAAATCTTTAGAAGGATTTATCACTTTAGTTGCAAGAAATCAAGAAATTGATGTCTTGTCAAACATTGTTTAATAAACAAACATAACATGTCGACAAAACAATATTTAAAATAGTTAAATTTGCTGAGTATATTATAGTTCACTTTTTTCTATCGTACTTATCGACAATAATGATGCGAGTGTTTGATTGACAAGTAACAATTAAGTAAGAATACAAACAGTCATGAGAGATTTTGCGATAAGAACAGTATTGTTGCTTATACTTGTGATATTTTTACGATATTTATATCTGGTTTCCGTGTCATTCACATGCGATAGGCAATCCGTTATCTAATGTCCGTGTTTTTTCCGAATCTTTAATATAGTTTTATGATACGATCTTATCTAATTATCTTTCTCCCTCAGTGCTTACTTGTGTAATCTTAATCATTTTGCTACGGAAATTTTATTATTGCGAATTTTTCACTGTTGTAGTTTTACTTGTCTCGAATTTGAAACAATAATCTATATCATAGCAATGTAAGAAAATGCATTAAAATGTGTAATACATATAACATAAAATATTTTTTTAAACCGTCATTTATATCTACACGGGTGACAACATACAATCGACGACATATAATGTCGACTTTGACGTTGCACGAATAATATCTTAAACAACGAAAGACATTACTTATTGCAACTTCGTACATTTGATACATAGTATCGAATGTATATGTTATCGTCTGATATCGACAATTATTTGTCAAGAGTGCACATTCGAAACACACGACCATCCTGCGTTTCTTACATATTATCAGTAGCATCAAAACATGTAACATCCGACCTGAGTGCTCTAAATGAATCAACACCGTTTATCGTTCGTCAGCTAAGTGACCATTTCCACGGGAATTACCGGCTCTAATACGCAATACTCCGTTTTCTATACCTCTTTAAAAAGAAATGTTTGTTCTACATTTACTGATTAAAACACTTGAATATGTATCTTTGTAACAATATTTATATTATACGTATTTTAATAGGAAAAAAGAATAATAAAATATATATATGTACCACAAGACGAACATTCATCTACTATCTTAACCATTCTGTAAAAGACCAAATATACATAATGATGTACACTATATAAACAAGCAAATTTTTATGTAATTTTACGTTTTATATATTACATACTTTTATATATTTTTATATCTTCATATATTTTTATATTTTATATATTTTTATGTTTTTATTTTTAATATAAATCTTGTAATTAGGTTTTTTATATATTTTTTAAATACCACCTTGTTTCTCTGCGATAAAACGAAGTTCTAACTTTGCTATGTTTTTGATTTTTTTTCAGGCACAAGTTTTTTATGTTGTACGGGAAAAATGATGTACATTAACATCGCCGTCTTCATATCAGTTCTTCTACTCGTGATCGGATTATCCGTGGGTCTGAGCGTAAACGTCTTTAAAGGGAGAGACGCTCTCGACTCGGCGCCGCTTATTGACGGGTAAAGTAATCGTGATTGAATTGAAAATGTGATGATAAAAGAACTGAGTAACCGGCACATTTTAATGATTCGATTAATACGATAATATTGTAATCGAGACAATAAACTGCTAGAGCTGGCGCGATTTTGCACACTTTAGCGTAGATTGGCGTTTATATCTACTGTTTCTCTTTTTTCCCACGTTTTTAATTTGTTACATGTATAATAATTACTCGAGCATATTAATTACTCGAGCTCAGAGACAATATATCAGCTCGAGATTGTGAAGCAAATGAGACAAAACGAGAGAATGAGAGTGTCTTAAGAAAGCAGACGTGAACGCCAATGTCTCACGGTGCGAATTATCATATAAATGATGATTTATTATGACATAAATGATGATTTTGCATTTATCTCGCGAGTTACGTGAATCGACAATTACTATTTAATCGAACTCCGTTGACTCTTTAAAACGTTTGATTAAACAAACGATTTTTTTTTACATACTTCGCCAATGCAAATTATTTTGGGCGTAATGACTTCTGAAAATAACAAAAAATATTATTCTCCGAGATGCGTATCGCACAAATGATAGAATCAACTCAAGCGTATCTTATTGTATCATTATTGTGTCATGTACATATGTTTGCAGTCACAATGATCTGCCGTATAATCTTTATGAGAAGCTGAACAACAACATATCGGCTTTCAATTTCGAGAGCAATCTGAGCCAGGACGAGGTCTGGGGAAGAATCGCGTGTCCGTCGTGTTTCACCGATCTGCCTCGCCTGACTGCGGGCAAAGTGGGTGGACAAGTGAGTCACGAGATCTCGCACGAGAGGATTTTGCTCTCTTTGCGAGATTAATTATCTTCTTCGCTCTCTCGTGCGGTTTTCCTTTATTTCAAGAAACTCCGTTGTTTCATCATATATCATTACATGTATTTTCCCTGTTGTCGTTTTATTTACCATATCATATTTCCTCTGTCACGTGTCTCAACACAAGATCATTATTTCTCGGAAAAAAGTTTTTTACCGCACGCGCATCGATCCGTGTCCGCCGCTTTCATATGTGATATTGCATATGTGGTTTTTTTTCTAGTTCTGGGTAGCGTACGTATCGTGCGAATCGCAGTATAAGGATTCCGTGCAGCTGACGTTACGACAGATCGATGTGATCAAGCGGCTGATACGTCGATATCCGAAGAATCTGCATCTAGTTACCGCCGCAAGTGATATCGAGACCGTATGGAGAAGCGGTAGGATATCGTCTATGATCGCCGTCGAGGGCGGGCACTCCGTGGATTCGAGCCTGGCGGTCCTGAGGCTCTTTTACGACCTCGGAGTCCGCTACTTGACACTGACTCATACCTGCAACACGCCGTGGTATGTTGAGCGTAATGGAATATTTTTGCTCTTAAGTTATCGCACTTAGGTTCAACTCGCAAGCGTTGCAAAGTCTTTGTGTTTAAAATGCATAAATCTTAAAATATGAGATATCCTATTTCAGTCTCGTGTTGTACAATATATTACACTTTCGAATTTCTTGCTTATCTCAATGACGATGACAAAAGAATTTTTAATCTTCTCTCGAAGTGTGTTGTCAAAACCAAGAAAAATGTTATTTTGTTTGTTTTGCTAAAAACGCAAAAGAGAGAGAGAGAGAGATTTCTCAAGTTTGTAAAGTTGGCCTTTTTTCTTCAGGGCTGATGCGTCTCCCGTGAATGATGGATATGTGTACAATCTGACCGAGTTTGGGCAAGTGCGTAAGAAATGTTGCAAATATTCTTATTATTCTTAAGTTTTGGCCATGCTGTGACTTGTATTATATTTTGCGGAAATAATATTAGGAGCAATATTTCATATTTCTACAAGTATTCGCAGAGTATCTTTCTTGATGACGAATGAGATTGCTGTGACTTTACGTTAGCGAACAGTAATGGTGAAGATAAGAAAATATTACAACTTGAAAAATCGATATCAATAGATTTGATAAAAAAAAAAAAAAAAATCAACGATTACTAATCAGCATATCAGTATACCTATTTATTTATATAATTACTTGTAATGTTCACAAAATTGTTGTGATCAAATGTAAGGCGAATATGTTGACTTGAAACCTGTCTTCGAAAGTTTTTAACTGTACTTCTTTACTATTCACACACATCAAATATAATTAGATCAAATATAAATAAAATCAGAATATGATGCTTTTTAAAAAATTAAAACTTATATCGATTGTTTTATAGTAAATTATGCAATGTACATGTCAATTACAAAACGACATATTATCATCACATTACTAACTATAACTATAGACAATGATTCACGAGATGAATCGAATCGGAATGCTGATCGATCTGTCGCATGTCTCGCACAACGTTATGAGAGAGGTGCTCGCGGTCACGCGAGCTCCCGTCATATTCTCGCACTCGTCTGCCTTCAGTGTTTGCAGCCATTACAGAAACGTTCCCGACGATGTTCTGCATCTGGTTGTGAGTACATTCACCGGAAACTTTTTCTGGAAAAACACACACACACACACGCACACGCGTAAATTTTCAAAGCACATCCTTTTTTTTCAGAAAAAAAACAACGGAATTGTCATGGTGAACTTTTATAGCGGATTTGTAAATTGCGATTTCACGAGAAACGCAACGATCGACGATGTTATAGGTACTGTTATTCTATTGCGCAATCACCATACTTATTAATTACGCACATACTTCGGTACATTGGTAATAAATCACTGTAGATAAAGTTGTGGAAAGTTTGCATACGAGATAAAAAAGAATTATAATTTCAAAAATTATTTCAAGAATTATAATTTCAAAAAAAATCAAAACTCATGGCAAGTCGATGATGCAATATAGCATGACAATATAGAAGCTTTTATTCTGTTATATTTAATAACATTGCTCTCGAGTTGCAACCATTTCAATGATCAGTCATTTCTGCTATACGCCTCTCTATAATTAATCTTCTATTCGACATTGGTTTTTTTGTTTTGATTAGATACATATTGATGTTTCCAGCTCATATTAATTACATTCGAAATCTTATCGGCGTGGATCATGTTGGTATTGGTGCAGATTATGACGGCGTAAGCTCGTAAGTAATTATACTTTTCTGTATTATGACACAGCACATGTAAAAAGGGCGATCATCGTGGATATTTTGCAATAAAATTGTACAATTAGAATGCCAATAGGTTTGGAAGATGTCTCCAAGTATCCCGATCTTTTCGATCGCTTATACGAGAGTCGTGAGGGAGAACCGACGTGGACGAAAGAAGATCTAGAAAAATTAGCTGGAAGAAACTTTATCCGAGTTTTCCAAGCAGTAGAAGCGGCAAGTGCAGCAAAATTGTTACTCATACATACATATTGTATTTGAAACAGATGAGATAAAAAATATTTTCTGTTATTTTTGTATTATTTATAACTTGAATAACATACATATGTTTTTAAACAGGTGCGGGATTCTTTATCATCTGAAGCGCCTCTGGAAGATGTTATAACTGGAAATGAATTATACATCGCGCAAAAAAGAGAAGGACTTAAACCCGGCGCGTGTCAAACTGCAAAAGAGTAAGTTATTATCACGTAACATGTGAAGTTTATTAGAATAAATTTATATTAAAAGAAAAAGAAGCACAATTTTTCCAATATATATTTAACACATATTTGAGAAAAATTAGTTTATATTTTTTGTTTTGTTTTAGATGGAACAATCTAAATGTATCAGATATCGAATCATCTGTAAATCAGAAAGAGCAGAGCTAAAAGTGAGCGACGAAGAATTTCATTTAAAAAACAATATATACTTTAATAATATATGTAATATTAAATAATAATAATATTATATATTATAATAAATAATAAAATATATATTATCTATTATTATGTATTATTTTTAATTAATAATAATATTTAATAATATACAATATGTAATAGTTTATTAAAACAAATCTGATTAAATCAAATCTGACTAAAACATATTCTATTGAATACTTTTGGAATTAGTTTTGTTTTACCTTTCTATGTGTAATATTCTTCTTTCTATGTGTAATATCTTACTTTCTGTGTAATAAATCTAAATAAAAAATATTTCTTCTATGTGTAATATCTTACTTTCTGTGTAATACATAAATCTAAATAAAAGATATTTCTTATGCCTGTCAGATAGCATAAATATAAATGTAATGATCGTTATCATACCCCCTATTGCGTGGTATGATAAGTAGTAAACATGTGATTAACAATGGAATTAATGAAGAATAATTGGTGTTTATTAAAGCACATTTAAAAATATCTTTTTTCTTATATTTTTCATTGATGTTTTATCGTGCAGTAAATGTGATTAAGTAGTAAATTTTGTTAACATCTCTTTATTTAATAATTTAAAATATTATTACAAATAAATTTTACATATTATTCTTATATTCTCTTCTGTTTATGTAATAATATAAATCTTCTTTTCTCTAACTTAATTATGTAATAATTTAAAACAATTACATGAAGAATTTATATTAACTACTAATATATTAACATTAAAAAATGAATAAATGTAGTATATCATATGTAAAATAAATAGTACAGTATAATATATAAAAAAAATAAGTAGCTGTTTTATAATAACACTTTGCTTAATAACTTTTAAACATTATCTTGGATTTTTTACTTAATCTTAAAACTTTGTAATGTATTAATAATGTAATGTATACTTTGTAATGTATTAATCAATATCATACAAATAAAGAACGAAATTTGGTTTGTTTTTAAGTTAAGTTTTAATTACATTAAAAAACACGGTAATACTTTGCGCCATGTTTACGCGCGAGTTGCGCGCGAATAGGATATTTTACAAATATGCATCTGTGTCACTATATTAGTTTGTTATTATTATCTAATTACTTATATTTGTAAACGCTATATTATTGTCTTATTATTAAACTTATGTAACATTTATAGTTACCGGTATCTACGATATGTAATATTGAATGTTAAATATATTACATAATTTTAATTTTATTCTTTTTCAAAGTGAGAGAGATTGTAGATATATAGTGAGAAAGTTAAAAAAAGAAAAGCAAGAAATAAAATTTAAAAGATTATATCATTGATTCAATGTCAGCGACTTTCAATGTAATCTTCCCGTTCCATTGATTTGGACCATTCTATGAATTCCGTACTTTTTTGAAACGATTTGATCAGTGTCAGTAACTTTTCCCTAAAATATCAACATATCAAAACTGAGTTACATATAATTACACACTTTATAAACTTGTAATTTTATTTAAAAAATGTCAAAGCGCTTAGTAAAATTTGCACATAAACAAAATAAATACTTACCATTGACTCTTCCTCATGATCGGCACAACCGCTGGAATTGGAAAACCATTGAATGTGGTGCATATTGACAGAGTATAAGCACCCATGTCTTCCCAAACCAGCCAGTCGCCGAAATGAAGTTCGGGTAACTGCACGTTTTGAACAATCGCATCGTACGAGTCGCAAGTCGGTCCCCAAATAGACGAAAGAAATTTCTCGTTGTTTCTCTGCGTCTGCAGTAATAAATTAATAAATTAATTGTATTTCTTCTAAAGGAAAACACGTGATTAAAAACAATCAAATTCTTCAGGCAAAAAAAAACTTTCTTACTTCGCAAAGAATTTGCGGTACTCTTGCTTTTAGACCCAGCAGTTCTTCTACGAAAGAATTATACGCACCAATGTTTACATAATACATTCTTATGTTTTTATCTTTTTTATGTGCTATTCTTTTAGAATGTAAATACGCAGCCAGAGTGAACGCCGAGGCAACGTAATACGTTCCAGGCTCGCTGATAACTCGTATGCCAGGATCAAGATCTTTAATTGCATCGTTAATGAGATTGGCGAGCTAATGTAATAATCGTAAAAATTAGTCGAGATTAGTCGTGTCACGTTATAAAACAAAACGGAAAACGTGATCACAAATAACACACCTTATTGATGTCAGTTCCTTTATTCCCGGGAAATCCACCGCCGATATCGATTAATTGCACGTCTTTGCAGTCCATCGCCTTGGCGATCGTGATCAACTTTCTGCACATCGCGATGCCTCTGCTGTAGGCGTTTAGCTCGCCGCACGGACTACCGACGTGAAAACTAAAGCCGTGCAATGTCAGTCCGAGATCCATCGTGATCCGTATTAATTGCACAGCCTCTTCCGATTCGCAACCAAATTTCAATCCGAGATCAACTCCCGATTTTTTCGCGTCGCATCGTACGCGGATCACCACTCTGTAAAATCATCGCAAGAAAGTTATTATTGCACAAGCGTCGTATGTACATTAATCGCGCAATTATCCAGTACTTGGCCTCGGGATAAAGATCTCTGATCTTTAAGAGCTCAAACTCGCTGTCAGCCGTCAACTGTTTAACTCCCATTTTCTTCGCGTACTTGAGGTGGGACGGAGATTTGTACGGATTCGCGTATATGATCCGATCGGGATGCACACCGTATTGCATTACTTGCTTGATTTCTTCCTATTGCACAATATTATACACATATATAATAAAAGTGTGTAAATCCGCCACTTTTTGTCATATTTGCAAATCAAAAAAGATTGTATCAGTAAGAATATCAGAAAGATTTTATATGTAATTCAAAGAGAGAGAAAAATAGTGGTTCAGAGAATGAAAACGAAATTTGCAATAGTTTACCTCAGACGCGCAGTCAAATCCAGCATTTAAAGCGGCCAGTATTTTGATCACCGTTGGGTCGGGGTTACATTTGACCGCTGCAACGCGTAAGAAAATCAAAACATCAGCACTTTGACGCTATTAAGTCAAAGAACAAAAACTCTTTCGGTAATCAAATGAGAAAAGAACACGATGTATGGCAAACGTACCGAAGTGCGGAACAACCTTCGGAATCTTTTTAATCCATTCGCAATGTTTCTCTATTACGTCGCCGATGTCCAAAATGTAGAAGCCGTCCTCTTGATTCTCTTCGTCGATGATGTTTCTAATGATGTCCATGTTGTCTAGCTTGTCGTCGAACACTTTGATCTCATTGAAGTCGTTGAGGGACATGACGGCGATTTGCGAGCACTCGATATTGTCAGGAATCAAACGCAACGAACTGTTCGGAAAAGTAAATCCTCATGACTACTTATAAGTAACCAAGATACTGCGATAAGCATATTGCTACAATCAATCACAACCTACGTATTTGTTCGGCGATAAGACTTAGAAGTTAATGCAATTGTCTGTTGGTGGGATCTTTTTCGTAATGACACATGATGATATAAGTGAGATTCCCCCCTTACAAACTGTTATTGTTAAAAAGATGAATAATTCTAATTGCGGAAAATTTGTTCTATTTATATTTCATACTTCACATACGGAAAACAGCTTCGATGGATTAAGATTTGTTTTTTTTTTTTGCATTACGATAAATCTCTGGAAAAGAAACTGGGGAATTACTCACCTGGTGCATTCACCTTTCGCCGTAATAGACAACAGTTGCGCTCTTTTCCTTCTTTTTAAAGAAATCAGAAATGGAATAACAAAAGAAAACTCTTCTTTCTTTACGTTTAAATACAGAGCAGTAAAGAAACTACGACATGACATGCACAACATAAAAAATACTCCATATGAATAATGACGTTACACGTAAAATTCAATGTCAACAGATAGCGTCAAATCATTTACGTCATTTAAAAAATAAAATGAAAATTACGAATTAGCTTGAAAGAACACATATCTTGTACGAATAGAAATTAATTTAAAAAATATAGAAATATCCGCTTTTAGATTCAAAAACAAAAAACAATCTTTTCTTTTTAATTTATACAAAGTGTTTTTCGCAAAAGTTAAGAAGATGTTTTTCCGCCAAACTTGTACTGTTGTACTTGTACAAACTTGTTGTATTGTATTAATCATGTCAAATAAGTAAAACAGTTCGACTCTGATCTTGTGGACATTCTGTATATTTTATAAAACTAATGTTTTAAAAATTATATTTTACACAATCTCTTTTTTTTATACAATATTGTGTATTTTGTGCGCGTAAATATCTAATTTTTACACATACACAAAACTTACTTTACGAACCATGTAGATATTCTTTTTTTATCCACTTTTTACACATATATACACCTAAAACTTACTTTGCAAATGTAGATAATCTTCTTATATATTCCAGCATTTTCAGAAAACGTTCGAGGTAATAGTATGTTAATAATTGACTGCTTCTCTCTAATCTTGCTCAGTCGCTAATTATTCATAATAATAAGCTCTAACTGTTGTGTTTTTTTCTTGACATTTACTTTTACAGCATTCATAAGATAATTAATTATCAATTAAATTAATATCATGTTCCATTTTGATAATTCAAAAATGTGCGTAAAAATTACTCAAAACTTGCTGAGAACTTTTTGAACGTGCCAGAAATTTCTCCATCAGTACCATAGACATAGAAGTAACGAGACGGAGCATAAACTTTTAAACTTTAGAAGAGGAAAATGAAGCGGCTTCTGGGAAACTTTACGGGAAACTTTGCAATGCACTGTGCACAAATATTTTATATATATTTTTCTTAATGAAATATACATGTTAATGAAATTCCTGTTTATATATACTATGACTCTAACTCACTTTTACTTAAGATAAATATTGTGCTTGCGCAAATTCTGCTTCATTGTCAATCAATCATCAATGCGATAAAATACCACGTGACCATATTTCCTGTTTCGCAGAAGCGACTTCACTTTCCGCGGTTTAGTTTTTCTTTGTTCTGTTATTTCTATATATCCATGTTCTGTTATTTCTATATATCCATGGTATATGTGTATTTTATAATGTAAAAAAAATCAAAATGTGTAACATTCCGCGTAATGGAAGCATTTCACTGAGCTGATCAACATTGGATCCAAATGCACTCACGAAATTTATAAATATATAAAAGCTCATTTCTCTCTTTCCGTCTTAATATATAATCAATGTAGT
The DNA here is from genome assembly GCA_014825475.1 of Pseudomyrmex flavicornis. Lineage (NCBI taxonomy): Eukaryota > Metazoa > Arthropoda > Insecta > Hymenoptera > Formicidae > Pseudomyrmex > Pseudomyrmex flavicornis. The sequence continues at coordinate 55,748 of QVNW01000456.1, read as the reverse complement.
CAATTTTCCAAGAGTCAAAACTTGCATTTGTATTTGTATAAATATACTGTTATGTGAACATCTTCACAAATATTATACTGAACGACCATAACAACTTGATACATTATTTTCTAAATATATTTTTAAATATATTCTAAATATATTCTAAATATATTTTTAAATATATTCTAAATATTTGCAATAATTATATAACATTAATAATATCATTAATAATAATATTATAATTATTATTAATAATATTAACTAATTAATGTAATTTTTATGTGTATAGTATTATTTCCAACCATTTGTCAGCGAAAATTTTTGTTTTTTTCGATAAGCAAAAGTCGCACTTCTTACGTTACAATGTGACTTTTATAACTTTTCACAAAAACAAGCAGGCATTTTTTATAAAAAATTATAAAATCAGAATATATTTTTTCACTGATAAGTAAATATAAATTAAAAACAAATATATACAGTGTCTGAAATATTTTGACACAGCCAAAGTGTGAAGATAGATTAAATCGTTTTTTTACGTATTTATTGCTCATATTGAGAATTTTGCAAAATAGCAAATGACTTTTCTGTTCAGATCAACTTAATCTATCTTCACACTTCGGCTGTGTCAAAATTGAACATCCTATATAGTAGATGCCATATTCGCCCAAATCCGATTGGCCTAGAGAGTTGATTACGCATCCATATCCATAAGAATGATATACCTACCATCAGTTTGCGTATAGTGCGCACTAGTGCGCATTGCTGTACAGAGAGGTTATGTTTTTTGCTTTTGGAGGCTGTGTATAATCTACTATTTAAGTTTATCATTATGCTCTCACGTCATATGAACAAATTTCTGCGGCATTCCTATACTCGTGTAATTTCGAGTCACCGCAGTTTTGCTTCAGCAAATAGTGAAACAGGTATTTTTATTATTCTACAAAAGAATTTATATAATTAGATAGGTTAGTCTTTAGTTTTCATATGTCTATAGTATAAAAGAAAATTGGGAATATAGTGCAATTTTATTGTTTTATCTAGTTATATGATGTAGATCGTGAGATATTGCGTACAATGTTGCAGATCACATAATAAATCCAGCGGAGAGAGATCCAGCACCATTTTTTTTCAATGAAGAGGTTCAAGAATGTCTCAAAACATTGACAACTATAGATTACAAAAAGATTTTCAGAATTCGCAAAGATAACCACAAGCTCAAACCACCGCAGTACAAATTCATGACAGACAAACAACTTCGAGAGGCTGAGAAGGCTGCAAAACGTAAAGCTGAGATATACCTGCAAATGCCACCAGTAGTGAAGCCGAGAACAGATCCATCTGTGCCATTATGCAAAGATCATGCATTGCTGAATCACGATAGTGCTAAATATGTATTTACTGATATTACATTTGGTGTCAATGATAAAGATAGATTTGTAGTAATTAGAGAACCTGATGGCACATTAAGACATGCCACTTGGGAAGAACGAGATAGAATTGTACCGATCTATTTTCCAAGACCAGGAAGAGAGTTAGTCAAATCAAAGATGTTTGAAGGCGAACATTTAACAGTAAGTACGTTGCTTGAAAATTATTTTTTAGCTGGCATATTTATTACTTTACATATACTTTTGATAAAAAACATAACAAAATCTCAAGATCAATAAGTATCGTTACTATGTTCTTAACAGAGTTTATTAAATCGCAAGGAATACGAATTCATATTGGATCGCGCATGTGTACAATTTGAACCTGATGACCCAAACTATCAGACGATCACACGGCAAGTTTACGAATACATAAACTTAGAAAAGGATTTTGATATCCTGCGATCCACGCGTCACTTCGGACCGATGGTGTTTCATCTGATATGGATGAGCAATATTGATAATTTATTGTGCAAAATGATCGAAACCAGTCGGATTAAAGACGCCGTGCTATTGATACGTTTGTATTACAAAATTCATCCCACAACCCAAACTGCGGTCGACCAATCCGAAAACACGGACGACATAGAGTTTATTATGCAATATGCGCGACTGGATTCGCCGAAGTCGGGCACAATCGAGAAGCTCCTGCAATCGTACAAAGAACTGCAACTGGAGCGTCAAATTGTGGAGGAAGGCATCAAAAAGGCGCACGGCATTTCTCCAAAAGAAAGTGTAGAAACAGAAAAATAAATAATTCCCAATTGTAATTAAATAATTACGACTTTGCTCTTCATTTTTTAAAATGCACACTTCCAAATCATCCTAAATATCCTATACAATAATAACATAACAGTAGAATCAAGTATTCGAGTATGTTTGTGATATACTTTTTCTTTTATCTTCACTTATCAAAGTTTTTGAAGAAAAAAAAAGATTTGATTGGGCAATATAGTTTACTTTCACACTTTATTTCTATCGACAAACGTTAATCGTAATTTTCGCTAAAAACGCACTCGTACATTTTTCCCGAAAAAAATCCGCCGTAGGGCAATCTGTAAAATAAGAGTGAGACTGCACTGCGGGTCATGATTTGCTTTATTCGTTGTTCGTAAGGTCGAATCAATCGATGGATAACAGACACACGGTAGTCGTCAGGGCAATTCGATGATTATTACTCGATTATTTTATTACGTACGGTAGTACTTACAAACATTTACAAATGTAACAAGTCAATTCGATTTGGCGTACAGGATCGTCAGAAAACATTACACTAATGATTTTTTTATTTTTCGCTAAATCGCTTTTATACGGAGAGAACGGAGATAGAGTGAACGCAAGGAATCGACCGAATAACGATCGCGCGCTTTTGTTTCGCGCGGATCGACGGGCGCGCTCCTGTCCGAAACGCTTCGTTTTTTCATTCATTACGATTAGAGAATGACGAGGAGGGATGTAGGAAGAAAGGGGAAAGGAAAGATGAATAGGTGCATACTTAGCGAGTAAAACATATTCGGTAACAAATAACAAGCTTTACCGAATATCGCGCCGCGAACGAAAATGCACTGCTGAAAAGTAGCTTCTATACAAATGCAACATATATACGGTGATTGTGGGCGACAGCAGTAAGTACTTATACAATTCGTGGAACAATATACAAACATGTACGTGAAAAAAAAAAAAAAAAAGAAGAAAATGAGAGAGAAGTCCTTCGCATTTCTTTCTTTTTTTTTTGTTAGAGAGATCTCGTTATACCGTTTAATATTTGATATAAGCACTCGCGCATCGTAATGTTCGTTATCGATCAGTATCATTCGCCTTATTCGTAATACAACACACTTTTACACCGTAAGTAAATGATTAACTTCTCCTATCGATGTGCTCCGGATTGTGACAACAATGAAAAATAAATAAAGATTAATGCATTTCTCCACCGTGTGTGTTTAACTCCCGGATGCGATAAATTCCACGCCGACGATTTCCACTAACGATCGATGTCAATCTTCTCCGATTGGCAAATAAATATCCGTCCGCAAGTAAAATTAACTATATAATGTGTCGCGTTTTATTCATTGCTATAATATATATTTCTACTTTCTTATAATAATAAATTATAAGATCAAAACTTTCAATTGTAAAATATACTATTATGATTCTTATTCTCTTTATCATTTTCATTACGTCGATACAATTTATATAAATTCGCGATCTCGCGCCTCGAGACAACATTGCAGCATGCATAATTTATTTCTAACAATCTAGTAACAATTTTCAATAATTCTTTTCCAATTACTAACTAACGTAATGCGAAACGAAGTTTTTCTTTCAAATCTACGATTTTCACAATTAAATCTAGAAGATCGTAATTTTTTTAACATCGTTTTCACATTTAAAGTTTCTTATTATCTAGCGAATCTTTGTGTCTTAACGTTTTAATTAACAATCGGCAACGCACGCCATTCGCGATTGAAAGCGGAAACAATAATTTGCCCGACGCTGACAAATACGCGTCTCGCGATTTGGCAATCTCAGTTAAAAAGAGCTCAATTCTCGCGGCGAGCAAATGCATCTTATACAAACGCATCCGAGAGTTAATACAAAAGCCTCGTCGAACCGATTTGTACACGACCGGGCTAATTAAAAGAGTAAAAGCGTACAAAATAAATACGCACATATGCGAATGTCAGCTTGTTAGGCCTTTCGAAGCAAAGTATCGCGACTGCGTCGAGCGCTGATGATCCAAACAACACGAACAGTCTAAGAGACGTTTTAAAGAGCATGATTTTTTCGGACACTCTCTTGTGTTTTTTTTACTTATTGTTAGACATTTGAAGGGAATTGATTGCTGGTTTTTAGAGTCAGTTCAGATTTATTCCGCGATATCTGTGTGTTGTCTGGAAAAGCGCAACGACGAGCTCGCTCTTCGTGCAATAAGCTGAGATAAAATAGTGCAAATCGGCGATCACGCCCGCGAAAACTGATCCAAGTGCGCGAAGCGATCAAAGATCGATCATCGATGTGATCATGAATCGTCGCTCCGCCACATCAATCGTAAATATCCGACCTTTCCGCCTGTGACAATGAATCGACGATGAAGCACGACGACTCGACAATGAAACAACGATGAAAATCAATCGTCGTCCCGATGACGACGGAGCCGCCGCAAAAGTGATAATTGGCTAATTAATCGCTATCGTCCAAATAATCCAACACGGGATGCACGCTGCGCGGCGTCAATTGCGAAATGTGGCAAAGAGAGCTGCTGCGCGTTTGGGTTGGTAGATATTTGAGCAATAAATTCTTTTCTAACGCACACCTTTGGCCATCGGAAAAAACTCGCCGACAGGTTTCCTTCGCGCGTCTTGCCGTGCTTCTCGACTCGGATCTACATTAAAGTAGAGAAAGACGATCCAGTTACACCGACATGAATTAACAATAGGTATTTCCTGACCTTCTCATTGCAGGTTTTGAAAATATTCGAAAGTTCGTGAGAGCAAAATTGTTTTGCAAAATTTATATAAGTCAAGATACAAAGTTCTCTCTAATCTTAATCTCGTAAATTGTATATAAACTCATCATTGAACTTCAATTGTGTTTACGTGAAGTTCTCTATTGTGTGTATATATAAGTGTAGATCATTATAATGTAAAAAAGATAGTTTATTACAGTGCGATTACATCAATTCGAATTGTCGGTGCAACTTGAAACGCATTCGCGCGCACACAAATGTACTTTCATAAATATTCGGCGCCGCACTTATCAGTAAATATCAATTATATCATCGATATAGCAGATGTTACACTAAAAAGAATGATCTTTTTTCTTTGCATCCTCCGTTCTTTCTTGGATCTCTCGAGTCGATTCTGTCGAGCGCCTTGTACAATCGTGTCGGCTTCTTCGCTTCCGCTTTTGAATCCCCGTTTGTCGTACAATGCCGCCCGTAAGCTCTCACCAGTAACGAGAATAATCACGTCGATCGCCTATCGCTACGCATCCTGTATGTATAATATATGTATATGCATATATGGCGGCTTGATGTTTTTTTTTATTTTTTTTATTTTTTTTGCGTGTGTGTGTATATACACGTAGCAATTGATTTTAATCGTCTTGTTAAGCGCGACAAAAAAAAGTCTCCGTGTCTCCGCTGTGTGTGCGCACGTTAGAAACACGTAATATCGTGTGTGTAACAAAACGCTCGTATCTTATATGATTTCGCCGACTGAGAAAAGTTTTTTCGACGCTCCGCTCGTGCGCGACATTTAACCACGTCGCGTGTACGTATATAGAAATTTTTGCGAGTGTGTGTGTGTGTAGGTAAACGACTGCAGTATATCTCGTATATCTTCATATATGGTATCTTAGCTAGCTACCTTGTTTCCATTCTCTCATACGTATATATATATATTTATATAAATCTCGACTCGCGCGTACATGTATATAATATATGTATATATTTATATGTATAATACGTTTGTATATGTATAATATTTATACGATGATCATCTACGGTAGAATCTTGGCGGTGTTTACGCTCGCGCTACTATACGACGAAGAAAGAACGAATAGCCGGCTGGGTTTACGGGTGACAAACGAACGGCGGCTGTCGCCGAATTATGCGCGCCGAGCCGTGTATAATGTGTAATTTAAAAAAAAGTGTCGTGTTTCTTTTTCTTCTTCTTCTTCTTCTTCTTGCATTTGGCACAGACGTTGCGAAGAATTTATGCCGTGACAGACCAAGGCTCCGTTCAGGAATGCGCGAAGCTCCTTTTTACGCGTGACAAGATGCGATTTAATCTCTTCGGGGAGATTTTGAGAATTTCGGATTTTTCTCTTGAACGAAGGGATAGAATCGAGAAAATCAACGGCAAGACGCGTTCCGGTGCACGTCGTCGGTGCAACAGCAACCGGATGTAACCTGCCTGCCTTGCAGAGCGCATCAAATATTATCGCGTGATTGCAAAGTACAATGAACCGCAACGTCGAGATTCGCGCACTCGTTTTCGGTTTTTTTATCTTTATTATTCCCGTCTTTTTTTTTTTTTTTGGACGTTTGCAAAGATTTCGCGCCGTTGTTTTACGATTATTAATGCTATCGTTAACCATAATTACTGCCCTGTGATTACTGGCGATTATTGCGCGTGTCCTCGCGCGTCTAAATTCCTATTCTACTTTCCAGTTTCGTCTGTAGTGAAGATTCCTTTTGCGATGGAGCGTTTAAAGAGCTCAAAAATCGGGAGTAGTCTTCTTCGTTTTCTTAGCCTTTATTCTTCTTTTCCCTCTATCTGATTCTTCGCGCGTTTAGTTCGAGCGCGAAGAATATAATCTTTATACTTCCGTTGTCTTTACCAGTTATTTGGTCTCCTTATGAATGTGGCGATTTGTCATTTCGTTATCTTGAATCTTTTCTTCGTGTCCATTATTCCATTGTTTTTTCTCTTCTTTTTTTGTTCGACTCATTTTATCAACAATCTCTTCCGCGACTGTATTGCATGAAAATCGAGGGCTATCTAGGGTTAGCAGCAGCCTCGCGATCTCGCCGGTCCACGGCCGTGTTAACTCGCCAGCGCGATTTCAGTGACCTTGACGGTCGAGCAACTGATCAGCGAGCGGCTTCTCGGTCACAGAATGTCTGTCTCGTAGACCTTGCTTGTGGTCGTGGTGGACGTGGTGACGGTCGTGGCGGAACCGGTGGTTGTTGAGCTCGACACGACTGTCGTGGAAGTGCTAGATATATGATTGCTGCTGTTCGTTGTCGTCGACGTCGTCACCGTGGAGGCCACCGCGGAGGTTGTCAGATTCGTTTGTCCGTTAGCAATCTCAACCTTGTTGGCGGTTAGTTGATTGTTCGCGTCGACAGAAGTGGCATCCTGCGGAATCTGCTGCGGCGGTTTAATGCTGAGACTGGTGAGGGATCCGGAACTTGCGGCGCTCAGGCCGAGGCCCATCTTTGCCAGAAGGTTGCTCTCGGAGCCGGTTTTCTTGAGCAGATCGGGCGGCGCCGGCGGCACGGTGGTGAGACCCGCGGTGTTTCTCTGCAACTGCTGCAGCCGAGCGTATTGCTCCTGCAACGCTTTCTGCTTACGCAACAGTTCCTGATGACGCTGCTCCAATTGCTCCTGCCGGCCTCGCTTGCTCTGCAGCCCTTCTTGCGAGTTAACGCTTTCACACGAGCTCGAGTTGCTGGTCGACAACATCGCGGAGGACTGCGAGGACGACGAGTTGTGAGACACGACGACGCCCGATGTTGGTACCGACGATGAGATCGGCACCGATTTGTCTCCAATTTGATCCACGGTAGACAGGATGGCCGTGGCGTCCGGCGGCAAAGCCATCGGAGGTTTACCCTCCTTGGCAATAAGATTTCCGCTGCCGCGAGATGTTGCGCGGCGCAGAGTCGCATTACCGCTTTGCAGGCTGCACGGATTTCTGGGCGGCAGCTGCGGGCTGGTCGGACTTGCCAGGGGCGATCGGGAGCTGGTGCGCGGCGGCGGTGGCGGCGGTACTCTTCTGGCGCTGGCCAGCTGCAACAGCTCGGCGTTCCGCTCCGGCACCGGTGGCTTCTGTCCAGGCAGGAAGCCTTGCGGCAGTCCTGGCAGGCCCGGTTGTTGTTGCGCCGCTTGCTGCTGCATTGTTGGCTGCTGCTGGTGATCCTGCAATGACAATGCTTGCAGCCTAGCGATAGGTGGTGAAGTGTCGGTGTCCGAACTCGAAGGGTATGAATGTAGACGACGAAGAGTGCCACTAGCGCTCGGCACCATACCGGGTAGACCCATCAACCCGGCAGAAGGTAGAGGCGCGGTAAGAACACCGCTCGATGAATCGACGCTGCCCTTCCGGCCAATGTCGCTGATATTAGGCGCGCGACCGTGGACGCCAGTAGTGGTCGCTGCAGGAACGCCCGTAGTCTCTCGAAGGCTGGAAGCGCGGCCTACATCGGCCAGGAGTGCGTTAGATCCCGGGTGTACTGACAGGCCGCCGGACACATGGTGATGACCCATCTGCGAGCCTGGTCGTGAAAAGGTCTGCAGCTCGTCTAGCAGAGCGTCGAGTGCGTTCTCCGGACGCTGCTGATGGTCGGCGGATGGCTCGTGAGGGTGGCCCCCTCCCCCGAGGACGCTCGCTGACCCCACGACAGTGCGTTCCGCTGGCACAGGGGCAGCTGCCTGTTCGTTCAGACACGTAGAAATCAACAAACTGATCAAAAAGAAGGTCGTCTCGCTACCGCCCAGTCGGGACGGCATTTGCCGCACGACATCACGCCAGCATCGTCCTCTTTCGAGGAAACAAAGCCGCTAAATGCGTCCTTTTTTTCTGCTGGCGCGACGCTCCTCGGCATCGGGGAGAACGTGCTTTTTTTTTATGTGATTGCGCTCTCGCGCACGTGTCAGAAGAAGCATCCTATAAGAGTGTCATCGTGAACTCGTTGGAATCTCCGCGAGTTTTATGTTGTGTTTCACGCCGAAAGACAGTGAATGTGTGCTGTGATGTACACCGATACATATACATACTTACGCGTGTAGAGATATGATATACATTCAGAAACAGATGTGCAGATAAATATACAACGTTATATAGAACGTATAGAAAAGAATTCCGAAAATTTCACATCAATTATTTACACTCGAGTATATGTGCAGAGACACACTTTTACATTAGAGATTTCGTTCAGTGCAGACAAATATTGATCAGTTTAATATTGTATTTACGTTCAGGGTACATATATATATATATATTACAATACATTCGTTTAATGTGCTGTCGCTATAGGGATGCTTTTTCTGACAACGAGAGCAGTGATCATAGAAAGTGGCGCGTCTCGATGCAAATAAATGAAATCAGAAGGTGAACTACTGATGATGCTCGCGACATAGGTTCATACAATGGCTTTTGTATATCGATGTATCGTTATCGCACATGCAATTTTTTTTTTTTTTTTTCAATAAGATTTTATTTTAGTTAATAGATCAGTGTGTGTGATAATAAATTTTTTCAAATAATTCAAGTTATATCATATTTTTATGCTATGTAAAAAGTACAATATTTTTGTTTGTTACATGTACAAATATATAACGATACACGAAATATAATTGTTTGCGGATACATTTAATACCATATTTATGATTTTGAATATTCAAAATGATTATGCTGCAACACGATATATGCGATTGAAATGGTGATACACGTGATACGCAATTCTCGATTCAATGATTTTGCAAGCGCTGTAAATACGACAGAAGCAGCTGTCGCTAAAAAAAATTTTATCAATTGTCGCACAAAAACTTTTTCAGCGCATTTCGACACGCCACGATCGTACGATCGAAAGATCGCGAGTCGAATTTCGTTTTTTTTTCCTTCTACTTCATGCGTGCGTAGTAATGTGCGAATAATGTGCATGCGTAATAAATTGTGAAAAGAGACGATGATGGTCGAAGGAAAAGTATGAGGGTGAGACAATGAGTGTGATACGAGAAATAATGATGACTTGCGCAAACGCAGAATATATGTGGTGAACGAAGAAAGAGAAAAGGGAGAGGCGCGAAATGGACGAAAGAGAAAAGACTGAAAAAGTGAAAGAGAGAAATAGAGAGAAATAGAAAAATAGAGAAATAGAGCGCAATGATGAGTCGTGAATCGCAGTAAGTGAACGAAAAAAAAAAAATACATACAATCGTAAGATATAATTACGTAAATATGATTAATTCCGTTAGATAGTTACCTGCGGTCGGTTATACGTTTTGTGCGTGCGTTGTGCGTGTTACAAGTCAGTACTCGTTTGGGGCTCTTTTACATTTGGCATCGATTGCTGTCCGGTATTAGTCAACTTAAAAAAACAGAAAAACCAAAAATCAAAAATCCGAGGACAGAGGTCAGATCGCGCGCGGAGAAAAAAAAAAACTAATACGCATTCCGTCGTTTTTTGATTTAACGGAAAGTCGAGTGTTCGTGCCGCGATTTGTGCGAGATAAATCAGGGTAAATCGCGAAGGCAAGCGAGAACCGAAAAGTATGTTTAAAAAGTTCAAATTCTTCAAAATATCGGAAAATCATTTGACATTTTTTCATATTTTTTCAATGTTTTTTAAACGATGCGTTTTAAAATACGAAAGATTTTTCAACAAAAGTTTTTAGTCAGAAAATAGACTCTTAGATAATTGGTGTAAAAAATAATTATTCGCATTTATGTACAATCACTGAATATCGTGTTGCGTCATCAGTGATTTCGTCTCATGGTGGAGCGATCACCCCGACTAACCTCACATTTCGTATGATATTTGTTTATCATTCGCGATTGACATTTGATCTCGCGGAAAAGCTGAAAAGGCATGGCGCATCGCACGGGCATCGACTTGTCGTGTCAAAACAGAATTTTTAATTAGTAGCATTAATTGGATCAGAAGTAAAAATCGTCACAAGCACATTAAAAATTTCGAACACCGTAATGCTGGCACACGTGCCGTAATATTGACGAATTCGCAATAAAATATTGCTCTCGCGCGAAAAAGAACAGAGATTAAAAGAATAAATACAAAATTTAAAAAAATATCGTGATTTTCAAAAAATTCAATTGCGTAGCCGTAAATCACTCGAGCAAATAAATTAGGGTAGAGTAAATGAAAACAAGTGCATACGAAATATTTGATAGAAGTAATTAAACATAGCGATATTTCTTGTTATTTAAGACAGAAGTAATCGGGTTTTTACTAATTTTTTTATACCGTCGTCTTTATCATTTTATATTTTATTAGAACAAAATCATTTTTTTTTTTTTTAATATCATTTTTACATTTTGACAAGAAACATCGCTAAAAGTGAACGCTTTCCGTGTACATGATTACCGTTCACAAATTTTCCTGTTCGAAGTAAAAAAGTAGAACACATCGGTGAAGATTGTAGTGCCCATGCCGATGATCGAAGTGCACAAGAGATGTAGATCGCAATTACACAAAGAAAGAGACAAGAATTCGTTTTTCTTACCGAATCCGCTCTTCACAAAATTACGTACGAGTACGCTCGTCGATGCCCGCAACAACGACGCCGCCGACCTTCCGTCTCGGAGCAACGGAAAGATTACCGCACAATACAGTTAGCATGCACGTTGAAGACGCGAGTTAGAGAAAAAAAATATCAAAAAAAAAAGACAGATATGTGAAAAAAACACGGCGGAAGCGTTTTCTCTCATGCAGAACATTCATGCGCGTGTCTATGCGAGAATTGTACATATTACATGTATATGTAATGTATGCGCGCACTGTCATACGTACACACGTATACACACACATGCCACATGCCACACGTTACATACAGAACGTGCCTAATACTCGACACTTTGGATATGTAAAAATAAAAACAAAGAAAAAAACTGAAAGTCCAAAAACAATAAAGTGATCAATATATACATGAAAATATAGAAAAGAAATATCAGGACCAATCAAAAAATACATAGAAGAAACCTTCAGTCCAACCCTCTTATAGTAAGGCAATATATTAACGGACTCAGACTCATATAGATAGATACAGATATAATATATATAGAGAGAAAGATAGATATATGATGAAATAGACACAGATAGAAAAGGGAAGGAAAAACGAGAGAGAGAGAGAGAGAGAAAGAGAGAGAAAGAGAGAGAGAGAGAGAAAAAGAGAAAGAGGAGCATACGTAATACATATCGGTTAAAAAGTGTGTCCGATAGAGAGAGAGAGAGAGAGAGAGAGAAAAAGAGCAAAGTGAAATGGAAATGTGATGATGACGATGTGATAATGATGATGAGTCTCGCACGTGGGTGGAACACGCATATATCGAACGTGATGTGAAGCGCGATGACGCTCGATTTGATCGGTGAGAACGAAGGAGGAGATCGTGTGATGGCGAATTGTCGACAAAAAACATATACTAAGAACGACACAGCGTAGAAAAAACCAGACAAGAAGCCCAAGTATTGTTACAAATTATAAAGTGGAGAAGGAACTAATAATTAAATTTCTAGAGATATTTTACACGTCAGACACGGAATGACCTCAAAATCGCACTTCATATTTCACGCAGCAAACAGTTTTAATTAATATAACATGTTATTATTATATGTCGCTTAATTAAATTTATCATTTAAATTTCAGTTTTAATATTGAGTTTATGAGGAACCACTGTAAAAATTGTGAAAATTTTGTTAAACTAAAAAATTCATTCACTTATTATAATTATTGACATTCACCGAAAACTTTTTTAATATATTTAAAAATTACGCGATGAATATGAGCAGTTTTGCGGTCATTCCGTAAAGACAGGTGCACGTTTGCAATGGCAAAGTAAGTTTCTCGCGAAATATAATACCGATATCTCTCGAAACTGGAACAACTAATATCATTTTGCTAGTTGCTAATAAGATAAATATAATGTTTTTTTTTATGCAGCATATATTAGTTTCGACTTTTAAGTATATAATATCGTTGTTCTTGTTCCGAAAAGCTAGTGTGCCCTATGATCTCTCGTCATTACATTTTTAGCTGCATTGATGGAGGCGAATCGACACTTGCGAAATTTACAAGTGATATAAAGAAGATATGCAAAAGACATGTCAATTTTGCAAGTAAGCTTTCGATGTGTATTTGATTTTTTCAAACTATCTTGGGAAGATATATTTTTAGAAAAAAAAATAAATAAATTTATCAGAAAATTCTTACAATGCAATAAGTTCTTTGTTCATAATTTTTTCGAAAAAAAATATAAAATTCTAAAGATTGGCAGAATGTCTGTGTATGTGAGTGTGTTTAAAAATTAAAATGTCTCTTTCAAAGAATTTTTGTATTAAAAACTTACTTTATAGAAAAACTCTCTATAGAAAAATAATGAATTCCTCTTGAAATTTATATGTCTCTAGTGTGTTATACTGTCGAATTGCAGATAATTGTAGAATTGCAGATAATTGTACTATTGAAAATAAAACTTCTTTAGAAATAGAATAAACGTTCATGAAAAGAATTTAGCGAGTTTCGATTCGCACTCGCATCCCTTGCACATGTGCGCGTGAATGTGTAGAAATACTTGTAGAAAAAGTGCACCCGTGAGTTGTAATAATAATGTCTCATTCTACAATGCAATTAATTTCATTTGCTATATACAAATTTAATTTTTTATTTCGCATAACGAGTTTATTTATTTTGTTCGCGCGCATGTACACGTAGGAGTGTATATGCAGACACGCGTTCTTCGTGGTGTAACGAGAACCGGAAATTTCTTCGATTCTCGTTGCACGCGTTATGACGAGGTACACAACAGAAGATATATTCGCTGGAACGATTAATTGTCATCGAATCATATACGTATATATACATATACATATGTACAGGCTGCTGAGCGGCAGCAATTCGTTGTTCGACAACCGCGAAGAAACGCGAGGGATTGCGACGATCAGAACATAAGGATTTAGACGCGATCGTTGTGCGTCGAGTGTGACCTCTCGTCGTCTCGTGAAGATCGGCGGTTATGACGAGGTGAGACAGAGAGAAAAAGAGAGAGAGAGAAAAAGAGAAAAAGATAGAGAAAGACAGAGAGAAAGAGAAAGACAGAGTAGGGAAAAGCCGATGGAAAAAAGAAGCACAATTATACACGGGACAGTTATCTTTGTGAGATGCACGCACACGTGCCATCTCGTGACACGTCTCGAGAAATCCAATATAAGCCGTGAAAAAAAATTATCGAAGACGGTACAGGCAGAGGACAGAGGAGAAGGAGCGAGAGATGAGACCTTACTATAAGAAGTGGATTGGAGCGAGTGTGTCTGACGAGGTAGGTCGCGCTACTACTCGCGCTTTATATGTCGTCGACTGTTTTGCATCGGCGATGGCGATCTAAACATCGAAACGTTGTAAAACTTGACTCAGTTCGATTTTACAAACTTGCGAAAATACGCGCGCGCACGTTTTATATTTGTGTGCGCGCGTATCTTTACGAATATATATATACAAATTCGTCGAAATTGAACAATAAGAATTATTTTACTATTAAGTTGATATTCATTTAAAGATTATTAAAAAAATATATTATGTTATAGAAAATAAACACTTCGAGAAATATATATATTTTACATTTTTTTCTTATGTTTTTGGCCGTTTTTTAATAGCGTCAAATTATATCGCCGATGATGCAAAACGACATTCGCCGATGCTCGACGAGCGAAAGCGCTCTTTCTTTATCTTTCGCTTCGAATCGGCAAGGGCGATCTCGACTAGTTGGAAGAGTTCGCGCAGATGATTGAGAGAAAACCAAAGAGGAGAGAAAAACGTTATAAATATATTGTATATATATAATATAGTAATATATTGGTAAATGTATATAGGTATTTTGCGAAAAAGGCCAAGTGAGAGCGCTAAAATCAAAGACGTGTAGCACGTAGCATAGCAGAGACTTAATGAAGGTTTGCTCGTTTTTCGAATCGGCTAAGAGACTAGCCAATCCACATGTCTGCGTAATGTGTGTGCGTGTGTATATGTGTTTTGTAATTATATATATATATATATATATATATATATATATATATATATACGTGTCACTTAACATCTTTCCGCGAGAATTTTGTTACAAATTTATTTGATCGTAAAAGTCCGGACAAGAACTTGTTTTGTCATATCGGACACAGGCACTAGAACGTAGCAGAATGTTTCGAACGGTCTCAAGCAGAAAAGTGTGAAGCTATAGGAAATCAATAAAGTGCCAAGTAATCTTAGAACAGAGAAGTCGCGTGGCGTTTCTTATGCCTAAACTTTGCGATTCTCGTATCAGTGCGCTTTATGGAAAAAATAAAAAAACGTGCAATAGATTTAAGCAGATTTAACAGGCCAGAAGAAGTGACATCTGTGAGGTGTCACGCTTTTAAAAAGAAATAGCAATGTAAGATATAAGGCATTATTAAAGTATAATAATAATAATAATATATTGCATTAAATATATCGATTTAAATATGCATTTTGTGGTATGTTTATCGATAATATGAATTGTAAGTAAATATTTCAGAAGTTGTAATGAGAGTGTGTGATGATACGCACATAATTAAAACTGTTCTATTCTAACCGTTGCTGTTACATTATGAAACTTAATAAATTTAGAGACAAAATATTGAATTAACATTATGTATACATATGTTATTTAAACAGCAAAAGCTAATGTTCACATATAATAAAAGCAACAAGTTTATTTAATGTTGAGAATTTTAAAAAATCCATTGCGAGATTTTCTGGTCATTAAAAGTCGCTTATATCTATTGCACATTTCGGCTTCTTTCTTTATTGCATCTACAAACATCTGCCAATCTTGAGACAACTAAAGACATAGCTAATTAAGAATTGCCTGTGCACTTGTCGACAGTCTCAAATAAATTTCAGATACGAGAAAAGAAAAAATATTTGTCAATTTTCATTTTTTTCTCATAAGATAGAGTAACACAGGATAATGAAAACAAGAATGTAGCCTTTTAAAAAACTAAGAATCGAATAAAAATGACATTCGAACAAGCATGTCGATTATGGGACTGTAGAATGTCAAATAACTGTGACACGTGTGTAGACAATTAAAAACTCTTGCTAGACCTACTCCGAAGAACTTCGTGAAATTGCTACAAATTTCTCAAGTAAAAATTAGAAGAGTTAGACATAATTAGAAAATAGAAGTGAAAATATCTATTTTGATATCAAATGTTTGCAAAGAAATATTCAATTATGTTTTATATTTATCTTTTACATGTAGATAAAAATCAAAATGTTCCTAGATAAAATTTCAACAGTTTTTAGAATAATATCTTATACTATTGTACAATAGAATAAAAATTGTGATATGATACATATTTTACAAGTTTATACAAAAAGAAAGAGAAATTGCGAACTATTTTATATAAATTGTAGGAATTGTACATACAGTAATTGTGTGAAATAACATAAAAGTCATAAACTACAGAATGTAAAAGAGAAATTTTTGCTTTCGCAGTGTGTATACATCTATAATAATGGATTGCAAAATTTAACGAAGTGCTTCGGAGTAAAAGGGTAAAAATTATCGGACAGTATGACAACGTGTATGTTGCATATCGAATATAAATATTTGTGTGTGGTATGTGTGTATATATGCATGTGTGTATGTATAATATATATAATATATATAAACAGTAAAGAGAATATAATAATAATAATAATGATAATGATATAATAATAGAAATATAATATAAACGGTATAGTTCTTTATAATAGTAATAATAATTATAATAATTTATAAGTATGAATAAGTAAAAATTTACTCGTGACTGGTCTGTATGGCCTCCTTGAAGTTAGTACTCCACTTCCAGCCATACTAAAAAATTAATATCACTTTCACTATCTGTGTTAAACTGCAATTTTTTTCTTAATTGTTTTGGTTTTATATTTTTAATTTCTTAACTTTTTTTTTTACACAAAATAGCTTGCGTAACCCGCGTCGCTTGTGATTTTTTGAAAAGAGAGAGAGAGAGACAGAAAGCTTCCGACAAGGAAACCTCTCTCACGTTGCTTGTTATCAGACGCGTCTCGGAAACGAGATCGGTGTGCCGTCAAGACGAATTTATCGGATACCCGATGAAAAAAAAAAAAAAATAAAAAGAAATTGGTCGTATGCGACGCAGATTTCCGTCGTTACATCACAACTAACACTCATGAATGATCTGACAAAACATCGTGATTGGTGTCGTCGAAGATGAGAACAAAATTGATCTGCGCTCTACGCCACGGGGCGATTTCACAGCTCTTCTCACCTCTTGCGCATTTTTTATGAATATAAGTTTGTATACTTTTGTCGTTTTATCACGAGGGTTCTATCTGTATTGCGAGAAGCGACACAAGGCGAGGCTGCAAGATCGCTTTGTGGAATAATAGGATAGTGTTTGCTAAATAATTCGGAAGTATATAGTAAGCAACGCGACGTTTGAGCGAATGTTGCACTCTTTAAAGTTAACTAATTTTCGAATCGCTCTCGAAACGAATGAACGACGATGAGAAAAAACAGAGAGAGAGAGAGAAAAAAAAGAAAAAAGAGAGAAAGTAAATCAGAAAGAGAGCTAGGGAGAGGAAGAAGCTCGAGACAGCCGATTCGAGCGATTCGATTCTCCCAATAATCATTGAACCCAATAAGCATCGACGACTACGAATGTTTTGTCACACCATGCGCTAAATGTATAAAAAATATCTATACTATCGGGACACACAGCAAACATTGAAAATATTGGTTTTGTGGGTAATAAGGTGGATGGGTCCATATCACAGAGAAAGAAAGAAAGAGAGAGAGAGAGAAAGAGAGAGAGAGAGAGAGAGACATAAGTTGCAGGAGAATTGCGTTTTTGACTTCCGCCGAACGCTTTCATATGCGGTGCTAGATCGTCGCTTCGGAAAAAGATGAAAGACGTTGAAAAATCTTAAATAATGACAAAATTTTGGAAAAGGAGGAAAGAGGTAAAGATGCGCGAAAAAAAAAGAAATAGATAGAGATAAGGAGAGAGATAGAGAGAGAGAGAGAGAGAGAGAGAGAATGAAAGAGAAAGAGAAAGATAGAAACAGAGCCATCATTGTATTTCGCGTTCGGTCAGCACTGTTTGTTTCTCGGAAGGACCGTGTGTAGCGAAGAAGATGGCAGAACAGAAAGGCTCGATGGTATTTCACACGTGACCGAGCGGAAATAAAAGACACTGGCGTTTTCTGGATGGAGATCGTCGCCGCTGCGAGATAGTACTTGCTAAATAGGTTTTTCAGCGTCAAAGCGGTAAACAAAAATTTTCCTGTGTGAATGTCGAAAATTTAATGGGATCGTGTTGTAATGCGTGTTAAATTTTCGCGCGCGATAACGAAACGCAACATTATTTGCAATACGCTTTCGATGGAAACTACGGCTTAAACCGAATGTCGAAATAAATTTCTATAAAAGTCTTGTTTTTACCAAAAAAAAATTTTGAAACTAACAAAAATAATTATATTCGTTCACGTTGAAATATGCACACATCACATACATAAAAGTGACAGAAGTTCTCAAGATATGTTTCGCACAAATGTACTGTTGTATTTGTGAAAAAACAAAGCGATCGTTAAACTGTTCTTGAGAAAGGATTTACATCAGATTCCGCATTGTCTACTCTAATAGTTCCGATATAGCTGGCAGTGTAGTTAAAAACGAGTGTAGTTTAAATTAATTAAACCGCGCGTTACGACGATTATTTCTTAATGACAGCGAAAGATCTTCCGCGACAATAATTCACTGTCAATTTGTCATTTGACAATAATCCGTCTTTACGTTTGTAATTTTGCGTCACGCGAAAATAACTCGTGAAATCGTACATCGTGCAATTTTGAGGTTGCGTCTGATTGACAGTTCCGCATTCATTTACATAATTCATTAGCGGAAGCGTGAATTGTTCTCGGAAAAATCTTGCACCTGTGCGTTACCTACAACTTTTTTATCATGTAAATAGTTGTACAAATTATATTGTTATTCATTGTTAGTCAATTTTAATATACATCATAGATGTTGCAAACCTTTGAAGCGTAACGCCGACAATTAATAACATCGCCGTATAAAAGTTTGTTACTAATAGATAAGTTTAACTAATAAAAATTTCTCGATCGTGTAATTGAAGCGTAAACTCACATATGCCAATTTCTCGTTGTCGTAAATGTATCTTCGTCAATTTAACAATCATCATCACCTTACTTGTCTGACTATGTCATTATTGTTTCATTTATCACTTGAAAATGATGAATTAGTACGCGTGTTAGCTTTTCTTTAACATTTCAAATTTAAATTTCAAACTAATCTAATCACATAAAAATGCTGCATTTTATTAAACATTATGCAGAAATATATTTTTTTTTAATGCGCACTGCGTTTTCAACATAATATAACCAACACATGAGAGTAAGAAAATTCAAATTTAATAATATATTAAAGGCACACGCAAAGATATATCTCAAACAAATTTCGCAAATAAAACTTGTACATTTTAATTGTCAATTGTAATATATATATTGATAACATAATTTCATTATTTGTGGCAGCCAAATACATGTATAATATATTACAATTTTATAGAACGCGACTGTTCGATTTTACGACGAAAATATCAAGCTCTACGCGCTATACAAGTCATAATTTATGATCCTATCGCACACGCGGTGATATATGTCGAAACTTTAATTAACAATCAGGCACAGTCAGACAGAGTTTATAATGACGTCTATTTTCGGTTCGTGTAGTCTCGCGCATTGCAGCGATTTATATCAGTTATGTAATCCGCACAAATGTGCGCGTTATATGTATAATATAAAAAAAAGTTATACATTATACATTGTACGTATAAATAAGATACAATATTATTACGACGTAGATGTGTGTACAAGTATGTACGCAGAGAAAGACAGAGAAAGAGAGACAAGTGTATTTTACGTATATGATTATAAGACATTATTTATATATATTATATGTACCAGAACAAAATCTCTATATCACTCGTTGCATGCGCTTGTATAGCATATGATAACAGGGATTACGGGGGTAAGCGGTGGTCGGAGAATAGTAACACGTCTCGCTGCAAAATACCATATCGGCTTACTTATGTGGGACAAGAAAGATCTACGTAAGCGTGGAGTGAATCTGATCGACGCTCTACTTTGTTGACAGGTAGCAGATGTTGCCATCGTGATAAAAGAGTATTAGGTGAACGAGTTCGCAAAGGTGAAATGTACAAGAAGCTGCGATGGGCACAATCCTAATTTTCCGCATTTAAAACTATGACGGATAAAAATCAATTTGTCAAATCAAGAATTTGCGTGCGTGCGTGCGTGTGTGTGTGTGTGTGTGTGTGTGTGTGTGTGTGTGTGCGTGTGACTGTTTTCTTTAAAAATTATATAAATTATTATTTAATTCAAAAAACACGGAAATTCCAAAAGAAATGTATTTAATAAAAATCATTTTAAAAACTGTTTTGGTAAAATAAAATGTATTCTTACGATTTCTTCAAAATTGACAAATGTAACTACTGATCAAATAAAGTAAATAGCTTTCCAGCACAGCTTTATATAATATACATAATAATTTGAAATATAATTGTAATCTAGTTTAAATTACATATATGTTAACGTCAATATGTAGTACATAAAAAAAACTCTAAAATCGACAATTTACAATTTTGTACTTTCTTTGGCTTTATAAAAGTCAGCCATTTCTGTAAATACATTTAATAATTGTATCACACATGTTACACACATTGCTTCCGGAACGCGTCGCTTTCTTACAGTAGCAAATCGTGACGTGTTCCCATCTCCTACTGAAAGCCAATGTTCCGATCAGCACGGATCAGAGAGTATGTGCCGTGCCACTCGCGACAAAGTGTGCCACACGACAAAATGTGCACGCAACGAAGGAGGGATATGTACGAGGAGATTAGGATATCTAGTTTTTTCTTCTATTTTTTCATTTTCAATCGTCGGAAAAATCCGACTCGACGATTCTGTATGTACTCTTGAGGCGAATGACTCCTATCAAAAATCATTGACATCCGCGATCGAATCTCTATCCCGATTATACGCGTGTTCTCAACATAAAAGGACTCTTACAACCAGAACGCGATTTGGAAGAAATTTCTTTCAAAGAATCTAAATCCCGGGAATCTAATCGAGATTCGTGCGCGATTCGCAAATTCCGCGACTAGTTTCCACAATCTTCCTGGATTTTTCTTCTTCCTCCTCTTCTTCTTCTTCTTGTTCGAAAAGAGGGATAAGGAACGTTCAAGCGTGACACGAGGGTTGGTCGAGAAGACCATGGGAATATTTCATGCAACGGGTGAACGTTTATGGAATCGGGAATAGAGAGGTGCGTTTTACGGGATGCGAAGAAGGAACCGGAGCGGGACAACGTTTGGAAAGGTTGGTTCTTATAGAAGGTAGATAGACAGAAAAAAGAAGAGAGAGAAAGAAAGAGGTAGAGTGAGATAGAAAAGAGAGAGATAGATAGATAGATAGAGAGAGAGAGAGAGAGCGAGCGAGCGAGCGGGGCAATGGAGCGGTTACCTTGGAATGCTGTGCCGTCGTCGGTGTTATCGGTGGCGTGTCCTCGGCATCTACGCTCGTTGCGTTTGGTAATCGCTGCTCTTGCACCGACGCCAAGCTAAGCGGGACAGAAATCAGAAACTCTCACTAGAGAGAAATATTTTTAAGTGTATATTTTTAGAACAATTTTGTTATTTGCCAGATATTTTTTGTAACTTCTCTCTGCGCAATTTCGATAATCTTTCGCGATTATTTTAACGAAGTTGAAAATAATCCGTTGAAATGTGTTCTTTCGATTTCAATCATCAATGTGATTTTTAATTCGACAAATTCCATCGTTTTAGTAATATCGCGGTGACACTCCGAAGGTGTAAAAAGTCATACCGTTTGAGCGTTACGAGTGTGCCGGTCAGTTTCTTGCAACGTTTCAACGCAGATTCTAGTCGTTCGGGTTCTTCCTTGAGGAACTTTTCCTCGCGTACCACTTTCTCCATCTCGGAACTCAGAAAGCCCTTCATGCCCTCTTGCAAACTCGGGAAACGTACTTTCAGGTCGGCCACAGTTTTGCTGGAGAGGAGAATATTGTATTTCCGAATGTAAAAATATTATTAAAAGAACTAATTGACACGCAACACTCGCGCGATACTTCGCGCTGTGTAACGATGGATTAAATCGCGCACAAGTATAATTGACTTCGTTGTCGATGCGCGCGCACGGCTTACCTGGATTTACTCAATATCAAAGCCATGTTCTCTACATCCGACATATTGACACGCGTCTTTCTATTGATCACGTTGCCGCGAAGCTCCTCCACGTTGCTCTCCAGCTCGCTGAAATTCGCAAATATTCGTTAGCAATCCGGACGCAACTTTAGACTCCGCCTGAAGTGCCTACGATACTCACGTGAGATCTTTTTCCAGCCTTAACATCTCCTGCTTGTAGAGGTCCTCTTCGCGGCTCAGTCGATTCCTCTCCGCGTCCCCGGCCGTCCAAACTGCGTCCCCTCCCGACTTGAGCATCGCCCTAACAACGATATAATCAACGATATAATCTAGACATCGTCGAATACATATTCTAGTTTTAACATACATATGTACAGAAATCGATCGTAAATTATATTTATTCTCCTTCTTCTTCTTTTATTCACGCGTTGTCGTTTTACATAAAAACTGTTTAAATATTTTGATGAAATGATTGTCGGAATTAATACCTGATCGTGATGAATGTGTCCCAGATGGTTTCGCGCACCGAGTGAGCCTGCGCTTGCGACATGCGTCTCAGATTTCTCACTTCCTGCCTGAGATCCTTCGCCTTCTTCTGAAGTCCCCTCAGCTGATTGTACATCTCCGGTGTGAGCGCCAAGTCCCTGTACACGTACTGGCCGGCCACCAGCGCGGCCGGTTTCGGCGGTGGTGTCGGTTTGTGCCTGTCTCGCTCTGCAATTCGTCATTCAACGCGTAAGAGACACGTCTCCCGCGAGATTTCCGCGATTTGCGTGAAACACTTAAGAGGATTTAAGCTCGGCTCCGCTCTTCCTTCGGCGCGAACAACGTTTTCAGAATGGCGAACAACATTTCGCGCGAACGTTGTTAGAAATAATATTTTATCAGCTGCCTTTAATAACAAATTACGTTAAGAAAAAAATCGAATGTTGTTTCTCTTATGTCGTCTAAGCTATTGATCGAAACGATCGTTTGTCGAAACGATCGTTTATCTTTCCCGCGTTTTTCTCAGCTGAACGTTTCCAGGCAAAAAAACATAACGAGTGAATTCTGGGACATATCCTATCTCGCGGTTTGCTAACTGAAGTTGCGAAACGCTCACCAATTGAACGGCGGCGACACGATTTGCCGGCACGGCCGCGGCATTTCGAGACCGGCACAATCGGCTGATTAAATTTGACGTTCGCCACTCGACGTTGATGCTGATCGTCGCCGTAATAGTTTCGCACGATAGAAGAGCGGGGCTCGGTAACGAGAGGATAGGACAGTTAAATAGGTTCGGCGACAACACAATTTTACTGTCACTTTTATTGCCGCGTTTTTATTGAACGGATGACGAAAGGCACGGCAAGAGCGGAAGAAGGACACAACGGATGACCTAACCGGCGGATGAAGATATCGTTGGTCTTTCCGAATGATGAATCGCGTGTGTGCGTATGTTCGATATATGCGCGTGCAACGTATCGTTTTGCGAACTTTGTTGTACGCGCGAGAACGTTTTGCATGAAGAGCGTAATTGTCTCGCGCAAACAGACGTCTCGGTTGTGAATCGCACCGATACTTTCAGCGACAACGGAGTCGAAACACACATTGCGATTGTAATTTCCTCCGGCGTCCACGCGCTTTTCAATCGAATTTCTCCCGACGTAACTACCACGTGAATTTTCTCGCACTCATCCAGACATGGAATAATAGATATACACCAGTGAACGTCCATTGAATCCACTTTTTTGCGTGATTAGGACAATGCAATTTGCAGAAATCAATCGAAATTGATTGTTGTCCTAGCTAACGGACGGTTCGAGAGAATTCTGAGCTTTTAGAAACGCACGACATAAGAAAATGTTTTTACGAGAATTCCAAATAGGTACTACTCCTATAGATTGCATCCTGACAAAAATGCTCTTATTCAAATTACAATTATAAATTTGTTAAAGTGTTTTTTGCGGAGAGAAAAGAGAATATTTTGAAAGTCAACGGATAAATGCGATATTAGATTACAAAAGAATCGGATTATCTTCTAATTTGTCACAGCTTCGCTAATGTAATCACCCGGTGAAATTGGACAGATTTGCGCCGCGAGTACGACCTGCGTGAGACAATTCCAAATGAACTGATCCCGTGATATGCAACGTGACAGTGATAAGGAACGTCGTTCCGGCGGCTGGCAAATAAAAGTACGAGCTCTCCGACATTCGAATCGGATGAATAAAGGATGCATTCTCGCAGAGCGGGATGAGAGAGGGTGGCCGTAAGACGGATGTATCGTGACGCTTTCGAGTGATCGGCGGCGGCAGATATGCGGCCGTGATAAATCGCTCCGGAGAGAGAGGAACGACAATCGCGCGATATCACGCTTGGTCGAAAATTTCAGCGAAACGAAGAAACGTATTTGTCACAAAAATGTCTTATAAAATAATGCAGCATAAATCGCGCGTCTCGCGTCCCCGTGTGTGTTATTCACGCGAGATAATGTTCGATCTTGCTCGTCGATGCGATGATACATGAATGGCATGAAGAAAAGGCTATTTCGACGATCATCCGGTACGTATGAGAGAGAAGCATGATTTGTAAATAAATAAAAGTGAGATGTGTGTGTGTGTGTGTGTGTGTGTGTGTATCTCACGATCGAATAAAGTTGCATGCAGACTCTTTTGCCGCTTGGGCGTAACTTCGAGAAGATGGAAAATCTCAGAATTCGATCCAATCGAATGAATATATCAGCGCTCACTGACTGCTGAATATGAATGATATGAAGAACCACGGTTTTCAAAGTAACTTGAGGTGCGGTAACACGCACTTATTTTGGATGAGTTTCACATAAAAAAAACATGCAAACTCGCTCGTACGTAGCGCTTGCTCGTGTAGTTTCCATTTCCGTCTGAGACCTGAGATCTGTCCCGGGTTCCTCGGCATACCTTGAAAATCGATTTAAACGTGGAAACGAACACATTAACTTCATTTAAAACCTAACAACGTCGACGTGCAGCGCTCGTCTCAGCTTTTTTTTTCTTTAGCGAGAGAGTGAACTTACAATCTTCCGGTGACCTCCATACTAGAGTCGTCCCAAGAGAGACAAATAGAAATGGAAGAGAGTTCGAAACGACGGAACGAACAAAAAGAAGAAGAAGATTGTATCAAAGACTTGAAACGACGCTCGTTATGAGTAACATATACATATAAAACACGGGATAAGACACAGCGTGACACATAAGGGAAGAAGCATAGACGCTAGAACTGGAACTATTCGGATATCACGATGTGTTTCTCGATTTTGCGAATTGTAATAAAAATATCAGAAAAATATTTTTAAATATCTTATACAAATTTAATATCTGTTATAAGATTATTTCCGAGTTTGTGTATTGTTGGGTCAAAATTCAAATTCGCAATTTTGTATCTTCGAAAGAATATCGGATTCCTTTCAGATATGTATAAAAATAAAAATTTGCCGAGTAGTTCCATTTCTAATAAAAAAAAACGGCGAATTTTTACCTTGCGACGACATCCTCGGCAACGTGGAGGATTTGATTGCCGGTTTCGTAGGTTTTGTGTCCGCTAATCGTGGTAGGCATTGCAGAATCGTACGAGAAGGCGTTAGAGATTATCGTGTTAGTAGTTTTTCGCTAGCGAGACAGGATTGACATTTTCATATCATGTATATGATATGATAATTGTTTTTACTATTGTGGAACATTGTGTCTAATTCCATAGAAATTTTTTATTTCTTTTTACTATTATTATTTTCACACGGTATACTTTAAGGCGCTTATTGTATATCAATCGTGGAAGTGGTGGAAGCAAACAATATTATATAATATTTAAAACTTAAAGTCAATTTATTAAAATTAAACTTCTCATTGAATGAAACAAAGAAAATTTAATATCGTACAAGTAATGTTACAATATTTATCAATGTAACACAATCAATATTCTATCGATAATAAATTAATACCATTTTTTCGAAAAATGCATAAATTTCTGTTGCACAAATGTACAAAAAAAATCATCTAACATAATTGCAAAAATCAAATATGATTCATGCTAGAAATTAACAAGAAAGAATTAAATCCGTAAATCCTGTAATTACATAAATTATTGCAGCTTGTAGAGCAACGTTTCAATTAAAATCAGACTACACTGCTCGATATTTCCGTGGCTAATTTCCATCCAATTAATACTTACTACTTGCAAAATAGTAGTAAATTACGATGACCTCACTATCTTTCTTAAGTCTACAGCTTTGTCGCTTTAATTAAAAGAAAGATCTAAAATATCCGAAGAGATCTCGAGTAGATTATAAAAAAATAGCGTTAAAAAATCTTAAAGTGCTATATGACAATTTTGTTGTCACAAAATCTGCTCACAATTTGTCTTTAACATCTACCACTTCCTCGACAAGCAATCTGACGTGTGATTCAGTATTCTGGCCTTTACAGCGTGCTTAGCATACAGTTTGCATTTATGTGACGTGCGCTAGCCTTTACCTGTATGTTGCGGGGAATGCTGTTTGGGAGAGTTCATGTCTGGTGGCTCGTCACTGAAGGACACTGACTTTTCAAACGACACCGACTTGTCTGGAATAGGACGTTCATCAGCATAGTTTCGCGTAGTATATGTGCGTCAAGCGTTATAAGAAGCGTGAACGCAGCGCATTCGGCCGAATAAGTGAATTTCGATATAATGAGACGCACGTGTGCGCACACGTGTGGCTTAGAAACCAGTGCTGGCCTTAAAAATTATCGATGTTCTTTCTCGCTCAATTAAAAACAGTTGTATCTAGCAGCATGTATTTTTATTAAAATAAATATCTATACTAAATTATTAATTAAATAGATAAAAGAAAACATATTATAAAATATCAAAGAACAAATTTGTAAAACACATATCTATTTTGTAAAATAATATTCAATTGCATAAACGCGGGATTTTGTGCAAATTCCGTTTCTAGACGTTCTTACTGTTACGACAGAGAACTGTTTTTCCAAGAGACGCACCTTAAAGCCAGTACTGGATAAAACAATCACGACAGAGAGAGCGAAGACTTGTGTGTGTGCAAACAAAATTCGAATTTGATCACAAGGAAATACGATGTCTGAACAATGCAAATTCTATGTTTAGGACAAGAATAAAATCCGTTGAATGAAAAACGGAAGGGTGATTATCGAAACAAAGGAGACAATTGTGCGATTTTATTACATCGATGAATGACTGTATCACAGAAAAGTAAGAAGTAAAACGAGAACGATCTCTTGATGATCAAAATTAAACAAAAGCTCGAAATTATTGATGCTACATTGGAAATTGTTCTCGATAATGAAATAAAGATCGCATTTCGCGCAAATGGGAAAACAAATGATGAGGAACAATGTAGAGCGAGAGTATGGAATATATGGGGCACGTGCAACGATGATAACGCAAGTGGCGAGAGGCGGCAATGCAGCGAGCATTCGCAATTGCATACATATGTAATACACAAAAGAAACATTATGTTATGTATATTGAAGCGCACCTTTGCCTAATTTTGGCGGTTTAACGTCAGTCCTTAAGTACGAGTCATCTGTAACGGCAGGTTGAGACACTTGAATTTTAGAGGACACGCGTTTAATGGCGGCAATAAAAAACGTAAAAGAGACAACGTTAAATATATGTATGTATATATATATATATATATATAAAAATATAAGATATGTTCATAAAAATATACATATATATATAGAAATATATAAGAGAATTTTATATATAGATAGATAGAAAGTATATATAGATAGAAAAATTGTAATATATAAATATACGTATATATAAATAAAATATATATGTAAATATATATTTATGTAAGTAGAGCGGTTAATACAGTGATTCCGGAGGTGAATAGAAGATAGAAGAAGATGAGAGACACACCTGGCAGTGAGGCAGAGCTGGAGCTAGAGTGTTTGTCGAACTCGTCCCCGGCGCCTGGTGTGTGCGTTAGTCGGAATAACAAAGCAGTTGTACAGCAGGGTTTCAGGAGAGTTCAGTCCGTGAGACTACACATTGGCTTGGGCAACTATATGCCTATATTCAACTGAACTCCGAACTGAACTCAATATCCTCGGAAGAGTTTTTTCCGAGATTGTCGCGCACTCATACTATTTTTTTTTTTTTTGCTAACATGCAAATCTACTTTCAAGAAAAGAGCTTGTCGATTCGAACAAAATGGATTGCATTTACGTAGCCGAATTTGGTTAAACTAGGATTCGTGAGAAATCTAATGTCTATTCAATTTGATTGCGAGACTACTGCAAATTTCTTTTATATTTTTCGAGCTCTCAACTAAATTACAGATAAATCAGTCTAGAAAGCATTTGATCGATTGTTCGCTAAATTTTAATAGTATTTTTATGTGATCGTTCTATTGAATTTGCTCTACCAATGCGTATTTCGGAATATTGTTATCTAAGTAATAACATCGAATTTCTAGCTTTGATTTTGTTTTGAAAACATGCTATATAGATATGAGTAATGGCATATTGTTGCTGGCTCGTAGCTCACGGCATAAATTCTTCCAATAACACATGTTTATCTGCATGTATGTATGCAACATATATGTATACGTATATGTACGTTTTATATCTAAAGTTGTGTTGTCACGGTGATGAGATTTATTTTATATGCGCGACAGGCGACCACGACGTTTATCACATAAATCGCACAACGGAAATGCAAAATAATATAAATACCAAGTATGTTTGTCAATTTTTCATACGCACATTTCCCGTGCTTTTTTGTTTCTCATATATTTATTTCTATTTCTCTCTCATCTTACTTTTGTTAGTGTTACAACATTACAATTTAGTTGATAAAAAAGTTAGTAAAATAAACTTTCGTCTTCTTGGCATTTATATTGTTTTGCATCTCTTATTCACGATTGCGTAAATTGTAAAAGTTAACATGATGGCCCCCCCCCCATATAAAAAAAAAAAATCGACGTAGCCGCCTTGCTTCTATAGTTATCGACTATCGATTCCGATGCGTTTGCGGCATGATGATGTTACTAAGAACCGTGGTTTCAAGATGTCTGATAGTGGTCGAAAGGCGATGAAGTGGATAGATGAACAGGCACGGATGAAACGGACAGATGAATGTTAGTAGAGACTACTTTATGTAGGACATGTCTAGCAGTCTCATATGCTTCTTAGCTGAAACTATCTTAGTGAATTAAATGTGAATGCGCTAATTCTTTTTCTGTAAAACAAGCACTGAAATGTAGAAGAAAGTGAATGTACGGTGGTATCGCTCTAAAAACGCTATCTTTAATTGACATAAACAAAAATTCTCCCCAAAACTAAATTACGACTCGTCTTGTCTATTTGCAAAGTTTTTTTTAAAATTTCCGTAAACACGTTGCTCTTTCAAGACAAGCCTCGTCTAATGACGAATCATGGAGAACCAAAGAGAATGATTTTACTGTGAAAGTGAAAATGGAAAGTACAGAAAGAAACCTAATAGAAGCAAAGCCGCCGAGTTTCGAGAAACACACGTACCTGCGGCTCTCGCGTAAGGATCTCGTCCTGGCGGGACCTGCAAGTATTCGCGCGGCGACGGGCTGGTGTGCGGAGCGTGTGTCAGGGCCTTCTGAACGAGTCCGGTCAGATTTGCCAGTTGTCTCTCCATGTGCTCCACCCTTATCCTGGTGACAGATAATTCTCGGTCAGAAAGAACGCTACGAATAAGTGATATCCATTGTCTAGCTCTAAAGAATCCTGAATTAATCTTCTCGGCTAAATAACATAATACTTGGAAGCTGCAAAAGTGACGGCTTTGCATACAATTTGATCTCCTCTTTCTCAGATGATTCAATGTGTGATGAATATAATATATATTTAAAGAAATATAGAACACAAAAAAACGACAATAAGTATAATAATAAAATAATGCAGTACGTCACATAAAAAGATAAAATCATATATGTAATAAA
Organism: Pseudomyrmex flavicornis; assembly: GCA_014825475.1. NCBI lineage: Eukaryota > Metazoa > Arthropoda > Insecta > Hymenoptera > Formicidae > Pseudomyrmex > Pseudomyrmex flavicornis. Next base: position 25,615 of record QVNW01000456.1, on the reverse strand, counting down.
TATAGAGCGAATTAATGTCATGACAAATCAACAAAAGAATAATGACACACACGTGTGTCGTGATTTTTAAATATCTGCGCTTAATCGATATTTCACTGAGCAATAACTTGTCACAGCAGCTTAAATAATGACATTATATAATTTGATAGATATTTTTTACAACACACTAACAATAAAAATTGATGACAGTTTGCATGCATATTATCTGTTTTCACCGGGAAAGTCACGAAAAACTTTTCTCGACGAAGAAACTTCTTTTTCTCCTTTGAATACAAAACATTTTATCCCGATCGAATGTGTTTCCGTCGGTGAAATCGGATATGAGTTACACATAACACGATGCTAATCACGTGCATCTATCGCTTCGCATGACAAGTGACAGCGGTGCCCAATCTACGTCACGGTGACAGTACATAAAATGATATACAGGGTGATATACGTGACACGAGGCGGATCAGATTGGTTATGTGATCCTCGGCGATCAATTTCGGTTGAATGTAACTTTTGTAAAGTTGAGGTAAAGCGAGTTTATGGCCGACGAGCATTCAGTTTCTCAGTTTTCCGATACATACACACACACACGCACACACACTCGTTCCAACGTGTAATATCAATTCCGTCTAGAAAGTTTTCGCACGAGAATAGCTCGTGACAGCTTCCGAGTATCTTTGTTACTAAAAAATGATTGATCGCGAGTTCGGTAATAACGCGCGCGACCATATATCACGCGAAATTTTATTATATAAAATATTGTATCACTAAACATCGAGAAAAATTTTCACACACGAATACAATCTACACAAGTTGTGAATGCAAAACACAAGTGTCTGAAAAAAAATCATCTATGCTAATGCAGATTAAGAAAAAAGTTTCCTGTGTGAGCGTTGCGCTTACACGGGAGCAATAGAGGATTAAATTCAGACGAAAGATATGTTAAAAAATATTTTCGTGATTTTGTATATTCACTTTTTGCGTGCAAAACACCCTGTATATGACCAATGTATTCTCGTCTACGACCGCTAGTCGGCATGCTGCATTCCACAGTTTGCAAAGTCATATATTTCTATACACACACACACGCGCGCGCATACACACACACACACACATCTTGTTTTTGAGCAATATAGTAGCTTCTCTACTAGCATCGTGCTACTGATCGATCTAATTTTGCCTCACACGCGAGGGATACGATTCGACGAAATTGGAAGTGACATCCCTTTAGCGATCACTCAATTAAGGTTCCCGACTCGTACTCTCTACACATGCACTTGCAGACGACTCGTTACTGTGATGATGATGCTCCCGAATAGCATGAAAAAGGAAATGGCAGAGTCCGAAGAGGAAACACATATATATCTATCTCAAAGTTTGTAATAAAATTTATATAGGCAATTAAATTTAAATTAATATATTTTATAAATGCAAACACATCCTTGATGCTCAAACTTAATTGATCCAAATGACGTGTCGCAAATAAATTGACGTTATATTTGTTTGATAATCCAATCAATTCCGGGAAATAAGATTAACTTGAGTCAGACGGATGGAGTTTTTAGACGTCACTGATTTAAATTGTTCATTCGATCATCTGACACAAACGCGATAGAATAGCCAATAAAACGGCGTAAAGTTTATAAATGCTCTCAATGACGAACAACAGTGATATAAAAAATGTATCATTAATATGAGAGAACAGGAGATTAAATCGAACAATTAATATCTGACTGAACGCTACCACTTCCTCAAAATGTGCAGCAATGGATACTGGTCAGTATTGCAGTTTAATTCCACATTTTAAAAGTAATTAAGTGGTTGAGAATATTCTCATAAAATAACAATTTATGTAGAAGCATTTTCTATTGACCGCCACGCGAGAATATTCCTCTCGATAAACCGAATCATATTACCATAAATGAAACGCGCACAAAATATATAATTGTATACGTAAACACAATATACATACATATATAATTTTACATTTATTAATAATTCATAATATGACAAAGATAAATCTTTATTCATATTTAACTATTATTAGATAAAGTTTGGTAAGCTTTTAACTTTTCTGTAGGAGATAAAATAAAAGAACTGTTAAAAAATCTCTCTCATACATAAAAGGAAATATAGTAAAGTTTAAAAGACTGCAGAAATTAACTTCAATTCGACCTTTCCCTGTGAAAATTCGTACCAAAAGTATTCATCACCGCTTTAGTGGCGAATTCAGGCATGAAATAATGAAGAAGAGAATATATTCAATCACTCATTTTAAAGATACCCCAATTAGACAGTAATAATTAAGTCGTGTTAAATTTATTCTGTATGTTAAAAAGTGAATATTATGTGTCTTTTAAAAAGTTATTTTTGATAAAAACAATAGGCAGTTTAGCTCAGGTTTACATTTAGAAATTGGAAGAGATTTCTGCCAATGTGTAAAGAATCCCGGATTCGCCACTGTTCTGCTTTCGGGAGTTCGGAACGACACTCGTGCAACTCGTATTCATTCACAAGCATCTAGTCAACCAGCCAACCAGCCGGTAGTGGCACGGTTCTCTCGGCAGCGGTCTCTATTCTCTCTCTCTCTGTTTTCCTTTCTTTCATTTTCTCGTTTTCTCTCTCCCTCTTTCTCTCTCTCTCTCTTTTTTTATTCATTCTGTTTCTTTTGTTCCGCAGGCAGGCAGGCCTCTACGCAAGACAAGCACGCAGGCGACAGACTGCTAGTGTGTGCGAGAGACGTGGGTGCAGTACCGAGTAGCGTCGTAGCCCTGTCCGCCGGGTGGTAGGGGTGGCGCCCCCGGAGGAAACGGGGACCGCGGGGGACCAGACGGCGGACGCCCCGGTGGTTTCACGCCGTAAAGACTGTACGATTCCTCCAACAGCTCCGTATCGCTGCACCATCCACAACAAACATACACATCCGTACTATCAGACCATCCAAGTGGTGGTAAGAGCGGCGACGATTGCGGCGTACGAGTGAGGGTTGGATGGTCATTCGGGAGAACCGAGGGAAGCAGGAGAGTAGGGACGGAGACGACAACGTTTCGTTGGCACAGGGGTTGCGACTAGAGGGAGAGATGGCCGGAGAGGTTTCCGGATGAGCGGAGTTTATTCACTCGGATTTTGCACAACGCGCGCGAAAAAGCGTCGCCTGAATTTATGACGCATCTTTTGACAGACGTGGTCAGCCGAAAAAGACTCGCGTGGTTTCCCGACCATTTGCACTCTCTGATTACATTCGTAATTGCCTGCATAAATTCGGAAATTGTTTCTATATTGTATTTAAATGACTTTGTTGATTTATTTTCCCATTAAGGTTGAAATCGGCCGTTTGTATATAAAGTTTTAAAAGAATTGTGTATTATATATACTTGTTTATTGTAAAAATAAACATAATTTGAAAAGATATCTCTGTATGTTTTATAAACAAATGTCGTATTTATCTCAACTATATCTATTACACAATTATAAATATGTGTTGTTATATATTTTTATGTTCAATGTGTGAAAGTAGAGAGATACATATGCATATTAAATTTCTCACATAATGCAAAAACTGGCCGAATTTGTACGAGTATGAAAAAGAGTGCAAAGAGCAGTAGACGGAATAGACAACATGGGAAATAATTTATGGAAAGAAATGCAAGCTGGCAAATAAATATTTGATCAAATGAATATTTGATTATCTCGAACATGTTTTTCGCAGCCTCGTGGGGATTTGTTTGGAGTTTAGGAATTGAAGAGCATTTGTAACATTCGGAAATTGCAAAATCGAAATAAAAAAAAAAACTGTTGCCGCAATTTTGTATTTAAATTAAATTTTCTGAAATAAATTATACATATCTCTCCTATCAGAAATAGTAAATATATTAAATCTCTGCACATCAATTTTTATAAAGTTTAACCAACGTTTTTAAGACAAAAAACTATGTCTTTTGTTAAAAGAAATAAAATATAAACGTTGACAAAGTATGAATCAAATGAATTCTGATGCGATGAAGTGGTCAGTATTTAGTTAGAGATCACACACTTTTTGCTGCGTAGAAAAGTTAGTTTTTTATCGGCGGGACAAAACAAAGTAAGAAAGATCTGCACACGCTCCGTGCAAAATATGCAAATTGTAATTACAGTCAGAACATCCGCGTCCCATTAAAATCGTTATGGCGGATGCAATCGCGGATCGTTACTACTAATTCAAACGGAGTGCGCGCAACTCCGGGTTTTACCTGGCTTCTTCGTCGATAGCGGGTGTAACAGTTCCCGAATATTGCGAGTAATACGGATCTTCGTAGCTGCTGCCGGCGCTGTAAGGTCCAGGCGGATATCTTCCGCTTCCGGAACCGACGCCACCGCCACGTTCCGGACTGCTCATGTATCCGCTCTCGCCGTGTAGCCGATCTGCGGAGATTTGGTTTGAATGATTCATATTAGTTAGATTTCGTCAAACATCTGAGAATTCACCTTTGTATTATCACCGAGTCGGTATTTACATAAGACCAAGAAGTAGTAGACAGTTATTTTATATGTACAAAGGAATCTATAAGTGACAATACGGTGAACTGTACGGTGAAAAATATTGATTACAATTTAAAAAGTACAGAATAACAGATAAAAACATTTATCTCGCAATAAACGAGAAAATACGTGTATTAAACAATTAAATAAACATATGAAAATCAACTGTTTTACTTCTATAACGAGTTAATGAAGGATCTGCGATGTAAAGTTAGTTAAGGATATTCTACTTCTACACGAAACACGTATGGTGGCACCAAATTGTTGAGGAAGTTCTTATCAATGTTATATCTATTCGTGGCTCGATATCTCTCCGTCGAATATGAGTTTGGCGCGCGAATGTGTGCAAATGAAATTACGATCGAGAGACCGTATCGATGAGGAAACGTCGTTTATCAGCCGTCGTGATGGGGGGGGGGGGGAAAACGGTCCTTCTTCGATCGTGCTTCTTACGTATAGGGAGGGCGGTACGGCTCTCTCGAGTGACAGCAGGAGCGGATGAAAAATGAGATGAAAGAGAGATGCTGCCTTTCGTTTACATTATGATATCACACAGTGCTGTACAAGGAAGGCGACACACGTAAGAAGTTCCTGGAGGTTTCTGACGGCTCTTAGCTCTTAGTGTTGGGAATATATCGAGCTTACCGTAACTTTGTAATAACATCGCAGTCACGGGCACTTTGTGCGCGTATCTGAATAATTTAGGAACGCGAGATTGCTCGGATAATATTGATAATACAAAGCGGTTATAGTCTGTGTTAAACGCAGTTGTAAAACAGAGGTTTCTGGAGAGCATACGGAAATGAAAAGGAATTTTTCTGTGTGTGTGTGTGTGTGTGTGTGTATGTGATAAAATATAAAATACCATCGAGATGCAAGCAACATGTAATAAAATATAAGAACTTTAAGTATATTATATCTTAACACGCTTGTGTTTTAATTTTGAAAATAATTGTCAAACCTTATCATTGACAAGTGAAATAACAACACACAATAGATAATAAATACACATTTTTGATTACTTCTATTGATAATTAAACAAAAAAAAACAAAAAAAACGCGGAAAATAAAGGCATAATGAAGCGCCGAAAAGTTTGATTTTCGTTCTTTCGACCCAATTCCCGAGACAATAGTCGACAGAGGTTTCTTTTTGTCCGGCGCTCGAAGTTCGTCAGCGCGAATTCAAAACGTTTCAATTTCATCCGTCCAATCCTATCTATTCCCAACACTATCTCCAACGGTCTCGAGGTCGTTTAATTAAAACTTGGCTCGACCCGGCTTGACTAATCGCAACTGCCAATTTCATGGTTTTCCTGCGGTTACCGCCTCTCGAACAAGCTACCACCCTCGCGCTTAAATCTCTCCTTATTACGGATAAGCGATGTTGCTACGTGTCTGTTTAAAAGACGCACTTAAAAATTCCCACTTTCTAATTTAAATGTTTACCGTTTCAATTTTCTTTCTCTAATAGCCGCGCACTTTTTATTACGTTTATTCATTTTCAATAGTTATTTATTTGTGCATCAAAAATAGACAGAAATTTATCACAATGGCGAAGAGATTTATTTATTTGTCGCTTGAATTGCCGCAATAAAAATAACAATAAATAACCGTTTATATTGTCGGAAAGTATAACGGGATTTTGTTTTTCTGCGTTATAACCGGATTCTATTTTGCTCCCTTCCTCGAACACACAACTGATAGTGTCGTTGCGCTGTTTCGAAATTTACAAGGCGTACAATCTACAGGCGTATCGTTTTCGGGGCAAATTGCATCACGGCAAAAGTCCTTAACCGGAAATTGTATAAAACGCGCCACGCAAAAGCGTGTGTGTGTGTGTGTGTGCACACGCTGTTTTATCGCGCTCGAATTCGCGTATCCGTTTTTCGATACGCGTTAGTTGCCACGTTCTGTCGTCATCGGGTTACCCAGCTCGAATCCCGATTCTACTTTCTCTGAATTGATAACGATAATTGCGTATATTTTCGCTTGTGAAAGTTAATTTGACACAAGTAATCAACTAATTACAGTTTTCGTTAAAAACATGCTTTTTTCATAATCATTAATTGTAAGTACAAATTAAGATGCGTATACATCACATGCTGTTAGTAATTAAATCCATGTATGTATAGTAAGAAACATATTACACACAAATATTTATTAAAAAACATTTATTTTACATCCATATTCTCTAGATGCAATTTTTTTTATAGATTTTATTTTTTTTTGTAGTTTCTTTCGTCAATTTATTACTTCCAGACGAATGTCAAAGCTTGTTTTATTTCACAAGGCGTTATTGTTACGCTCGCGAACTCGTTCCGTTCGAATTATTGTTAAAAGTTCGGTCGATCGCGGCAGAAAAAAAAAAAAAAACAGAACGTGTCATATTATACATCGGCAGACACGATTGTGTCTCACGGCCGCGAAAAGGATCGAATTGTGTCTGACGAATGTTTAAGGATACTACTGACCTGGTATACTATAGAGGGAGACCGAGCTGTCTCTAGAGAAGCGCGCCGAGCCCCCGAGGCTTCCAAGGGGACTCTTACCACCGCACTGGTAGCTGCGAAGCGGCTTGGCCGGCGGCACCCCGCCACCACCTATCCAACCATCCAAAAAACCAAACAAAAAACCAATGTACCCAAGTGCTCTTCCGAAGCTCACGTGTCTCTTTCGTTCTCTCCGCTACCTCGCTTAGCCGTTCGACGTTCAGTGCACATGCAGAAGTGAACAAGAGGTGTTTCGCGACGTGCTCTCTCGGATTCTTTTTTTTTTTTTATATATATACTATATATAAGCTTAAACCGGCTCTGAGATTAATAATAAATAGAATTTGACAAAACTTAGTAACAAAAAATAGCCGGAACTCACAAGACAATTTCTTGTTTTTTTTTTTTGTTTTTTTTTGTATAATTTAATGTTTAAGGTCACACGTGCCTGTAAAATAATTTGATTCTTATGAAACATGAGATAATTGGAATTAATCTAAACACTTTCTAGACGAGCGATTGCGCATGAGTTTTAAATGGAATGATTATGAATATTAAGAATAGAAGGAAAGATGTGATTTTTTTTTTAACGAAAGCGATCGTTTGTATACAAGTGACTGTATCGCGTGATTATGTCATTACGAGATAAAAGGTGAGAACTTGTCGACTTTTACATAGATGCACTTCTCTATTAGATTATGCCACGATCATGAAAACGTCAAGAGAAAGGTCTTCTTCTTTTAAAAACTGCTTTTGTCTATAAAAAAAAAAAAAAAAAAATCATTCTTCGAGATGTGACAGCTCAAAGGGCGGTCGCGTTTATAAAACTTTGCGAAGTGGATCCGCCTCGTCGTGATAACTTGATGATTAATTACGATTTATGGTTGGCTATTCACGCGGTCTGAATTCATTTTTTGTTTTCGGCAGTTCAGTGCTCGTGTAAAACGTTTCTCTCGACTACAAAGAGAACGCACGTGGCGACCAGATTGAGGCCATCCTTTCCCTGTGGAAACTAGTAGCAGGTAGTTTGTTAAGTGTTCCCGATTAGGTCTCGAATAGCGCTCATAACCAGCGCAGAGACGGTCGTAACGATCTTCGTTCAATGATCAAGTATCGAAACGACCTCGCAAACTTGTCGATCAAAAGCACGAAGACTGGATAGCGATTGCGTGTGTGCGAATGTTATGCGCTCAAAGCACGAAGCACGAGGTGTATGCGTTGAGAAAAATTGATCGAGTCGATAGAATGTCAATAGAAATGTATTTTAAAAACTAACCACATTACACATTATATGTAATTTAACAACTCTCATATCGTGTTTCAACATTGTTACTTTCACAAAAATTTCTCTTTATCAGCTGATCATTTCACGAAAATTACGTATAAATTGTCATCTAAGTTTTTACGATAGGTATAACTTTTATAGCAATGTTAATGCAAATGCTTTCGACTTCTCAGTCGATTCGACCAATTTTCAGAAGTAAGACGATCAGAGGAGTTTTACGTTTCTTTGTATATCACATATGGATGCCGAAGTTATCGATAGATGTAGCATGTCGGATGCGCATAAGGTGACCAGAATTTTATGTTTTCTGTAAAATGTATTCCGGACGCGATCAGTAAAACTCTTTGAAATCACAAGGAGCCAGAGTTTTCAGCTGACGTTCAATAATTCGTCCGGTTTCTTGTGAACTTTATCCCTCCTCTCGCGAAATCCTTTTGAAAAAGTCATATTCAATATTGAAGTCTCGAGAAACGTTTGGAAATTTCGCGAAACTGTTCTATTAGTTCAGAGATGAAAAATGGAATGTGCTCTTCTACGTAGCATCGATCTCACGATGCAGCTAGATCAAAGAAGCTTCTTCCGAGAATCTCAGGAATTCATCGTGATGCTTTTAAAGGGGATTTCATGTGTTTCTGGTCACCTTAGTCGTAAGATGTATGAGGGAAATGCAGAGTACGCGGGGCGTGCGCAATGTTTGTTCGATAAATCTCGGAGGAAGGGTGGTCTAAAGTGAAAGAGAAATGCTACATAGACGCTAGAGAGACGCTACTGGGAGCATCAGGCATGAAGGGAATGCAAATGGGCGCGAAGCAGAAAATTTACGTTGTGTGAGCAGCCCAAAAGTTATTATATCACATCTTTAAAAATAGCTTCCAGTTGTGAAAAAATAGTTAAAATTATATTTTACTTTGTGTAAATGTTGTCAGAACAAATCTTATTTTTACTTTTCTTCAATCCTCTCTGTTGTTCTCGTGTCGTTGATGATTCACGATAGCAATGAAAGATATTTCTGATATTTGCTATCTGTCTCACACAAGATAATGATCGATTTCACTACTGCTAAAGTAAATATGAGAACTAAAAAGTAGAAATTTGATTTCTAAAACATTATTTGGGCCGCTCATGTGAAGCGTCTCGAGAGCGAGACTCGTCAATCGCGCGTCATCGATTTGCATAGAAACGCGATGTGGGAAACGCGGAATGGGATTGCGGGCCTTCGTATACCTGGCGTAGTGAGAGTTTTGGGCTGCGTCGGCGTCGCGTTCGGCCCGCCGACGACGCTCGACGCCGCGGGACTGTACGCCCTTAGGAGCGGTCCACCGCGCGGCAAGGTGCTGCTTCCGCCCACGTAATATCCGCTGCCCGACGTCGAGTTCTTGGCCGTCTGCAAGCAGAAAAGAAAAGAAGTTATTCAGATTAATCCGAAGGTCGGGAAATGACAGCTATTTGTCATTTTTCACGCCGACGAAGAATTTAATCGGCGTGTGTAATAAGACATCGATGGCATCTTTAATTAAACGGCGCGATATAATTAATATTGATTGAGAAAACCGTATTATAGAGATGACGTTTGCAACCAATTCGAAATTTTTCAGATGCCATTATCAAGACCGTGAAGAGTCATCACGATAGATGCTTATTCATTAATGTGAAATATACGAGTGTCTCCGAACTATCGCTTTCGCAACAGGTTTCAAGAGTCAGTGTCGTTAACGTTAGCTTTCCAGAACGAATTTCCAATACGGCACTTTTTACGACCACTTAAACGCACGCTATTTGTACGTATGTCAGTTAGGCCTCCACTTTCCGACACATACAAACTTTCATCAAGCATGAAGAAGAATGTGTTCGACTTTTTGCGAACTTCAGTTGCAGCATGACTAAAAATCTTTCTCTTTGTCATAAAAAAAATAATAATAAATATGTAACATTTATAAATAAATTAATAAATAAATTATAATAAATATTTATAAAAGTTTGTTTTGTGAAATATCATAGTAAAAGTAAAATCTTGAAATGCTTCTTGTTTTTAGCTTTTGTGAAAATGCGCTCTGAAATGTTTATATTCGCGATGGGATGCATTTGCAATTCCTTGCTCTTGCTCGCAACATGGAATGTTTAAAGTATTCACTGTGCCGTCTCGTTATTTTGCGTTGCATGTCTCATCGACTTTCCATGAAAGATCAGCTTTCTCATATCGATCGCATCGCGGAACGTGTGATGCGCAAATTGCGCATTAGCGATCCCGCATATATGATCGCACAAATATATAACGGTTAATAACGTAAAACTTTCACGTATTACCACATCAAAGTTATACAGCAAAACTATCCTATGAGTACTTTAATAAGCCGAAACTGCGATTAAAACTGTTTGCTACATTTAAAAAAAATTAAAACAATTAAAAAAATAGAAAAGCGAGTTATTAAAAAAATAAAAATTATTCTCAAAAATAATTAACAAGAGTAAAGAATTGATTCTATTTCCAAGTTGAAAACTTTTTCCACAATTGTTAAGTTAAAAGTTTGAGCTATGCAGCATAAATTACATTGCAGAAGTTTTATTCGCCTGAAGTGTGCATACGTTCCGAGCAAAAATCCTGTGCATTCTCAGTTGGATAGTCGGTTTCGCGGTATATGGGCGATCATCAACGACGACCTACATTCTCGTCGTCCGTCTGAATGGCAAAAGTAAGAAGTCATGCCCAGTGACTAAAATGGGTTACCTTAACCCACGACTGTGCCACGAGGCTTCGCTCCCTCTTACCGATTCTGTTCTGGCGAGCTCGCACTCGGCCGCATCGATTTCGCTTTAGTCGTTGTTTACCATCGCCGTGGGTTCGGCTGACCGTCTGACTCGCCGGAAGAATTGTCTGAGAAAACGGAGAAAAAAGAAGATTCATCTGTGCGCCAGAGAATCAACCGATCCGAAGCGAGCAACTTTTTTTATCAAGAAGAAGTTTTCCGAAGTTCGAAAAAAATCTCTCCGCAAAGAAGGAAAGAATTTTCTCTTTGGAATTATTTCGCTCCCAGACGATTTATGTGTATCCTCCTCTGTGGTAAGCAACACATCTTAGCCCACCGCCGAGAGGAAAGAAAAATAATTGCTTTTCCAAGGAAAACGATCGTGTCATTGAACGAAAAGAGAAGCAAGACACATATTTCTTTTTTCTCTTTTGTGAAAAATATAAAGAAAACTCGGACAGTTGTCGGAGTGTTGATGTTCGGTGTGCTTTTGATTATAGAGATCATCAAACGAAACTCAAGTGTACCGTCGAGGCATCTTTTGAGCGAAAACGGAGGGTCGAGCTATCGTTGCGTTTTATGCTTTTAGTCGTGGAAAGCTGTCATCACACACCGAAGATATAGTCGGAGCGAAGTATCTTCGTCTTTTTCAGCAATCGCGTCGAGAGTACCGGCAAAGTGTACATCGCGTTTAAGGTTCAGCTTTTTTGCTCGCATTCGCGAGTAGTTGCCAGAGTAAGAGGTTTTCATTTTTCATCGAGCGAAGGAAATATCATTCAGCTCTTTTTGCAAAAGCCGAACGGCGAAGTTTATTTTCGAAAACAATATAATGGCGAGCGAATGACATCGGGAGAAGATTATCGTGTCGTTGTTTCGAGCGCGCAAGGTGTCAGTCAGCGAGCGGGAGATAAGTTGCGAAGAAGAAGTTGCGCGAAGAGCGAAGTGAGAAAGAAATCATCTGATAAAAAATCGACACGGCAAGTGTAAGGAGAAACAGCGAACAGAAAAGAGATGCCAAATAGTTTTCCGCAGTTTGACGAAAAGGAAGAACGAGCAGAAAGATGGAACTCGCAGCTCAGTGTGTAAAAACGAGTACCAGCAGGCGAATAAGTTAGTGAAGGAAAAGTTGAGCGGATAATGCTGGAAGACAATCCTCTTTTCGTGAGCGCGATCAGATAGACGTGGGATAAGATTAAATAGAGGAAAGGCCGGAGCGAGCTAACCGAGAGATAAAAAAAAAAAAGAAGTAGAAACCTTCTGTCGTGAATAAGTAAAAGGCAAAGGCGGTGTACAGAAAAAAAAAAAAACAGAATAAACGAGAAACTCTTGCCGCAAAGCGATTAAAGAAGTAGCAGTTAGAAGCAACGAGAGCAATGATCAGATAAGAATGAAGAAATTCGTAACGAACTTCGAAATTAGCATTTTCCCTCTTTCGTTCTCGATTCTTGTGAGCTTGTTCGCCATAGCGGTTTCGGGAATATCGACTAAACTTGTCAATCTTGAGAGAAATGTCGTCGGCACGCCAATGCACAGCGTCCAGATGACGCAAAAAAATTATATTCAGGTAAGAGACGCGTGCGCGAATACGGAAAAAGTTTTAAAAATTGTTTTCTAGAATTAATTTTTTTTAATTAATTCACGCTAATTCCTAATGTTCTTCGTTATTTAGCAATCGAATATATGAAGAAACATGTATTATGATCACAAACCGTGAAAGAAATTTTAATTCAATGTATAAATGATTTTACATAATTTGTTTTCGTATTTAAACGCGAGAAGAAATTTCTTTTAATTTCAACGATACAGTCGAAATATCTCATATACTATGCATTCTAGAATAATAAGTAACTATAAAACTTACGCAATTAAAGGTTTCTCGCATTGTTGAGCAACGTGATCGCTCGTAAGAATTTGCTTCTAATTGCACTAGCTTGTAGTAGCGTTTAAAAGGTAATTAATTAAAGTTTACTTAGTTTAGATTACGCAGTGAATCCGTGCCGCAATCCGTAAATATTTACTGAAAATGAAAAGTTAACAATAAATCAATATGTTACCGAATAAAAACGGTACACACGTTTTTAACGAAGCGTGGAAACTCGCTAGATTTCTAACGATTACGTGAGCAACAAACTCGGTTTGTTCCACGTGCAAAAGAAATAAGTTTCACACTTATTGCTTAATTTTCGTTGACTATTCTGAGGAAATATCGGTCGCGATCTGCATACTTGTTTTTACACATTGTAACGATCCGAATATCTTTCACTGTTTTTGTCAGCACATGTTCTTTGAACGATATGTAAGAAAATATTAAAAGAAAGAAATATTTCTCTAGCAAAAGATTTGCAATATTCGATTCTTTGATCGTATTTGTAGTTAAACTTTTAAATTATAATTAATTGTTAATAAAATTGAAGATTACAACCGGGCACACTTAAAAAGTGAGTGTGCGAAATTTCAGAAAGTTTTTTTGACAAAAAAAAACAAAAGAAACTTGAAGTTAATTAGAGAATTCGCAGATACAGAAATAAAAGTGATGACAATCTGCGATGTCTAGTGCATACATACATAAGCATCGTTGTAATTAGACAAGCAGCGCACGCGATGTTGTTAGCTAATTATTCTCACTGTTCTCATCTTTCAGTTTCTCAGATGGGAGTTGCCGGTGCCGGAGATCCATGAATTTACATTTTGCCTTTGGATTAAGTCGACTGACCTCAAGCATCATCACTCGATCTTTTCGTATTCAAGTAAGTGATCTCAAATAAAATCAACACACATCAGTTTTTACTTTCATCATCTTACAATTGTTGAGCGCAATCTATATGCATAGGGCGGAAAGAATATCGAGAGACAATTACCTACTGTATAACAAACAGCGCAATCCATATTTCACAAAATAGAAAAATAAAAGTCCATTGTTTCGCAATTTATTCAAAGATATGCATTACATGCGCCCTGCGCTATATCGAAGCAAGTATAATGCAAACAGTATAATGCAAACAGTAGATAAGAACGGCGTTTGTGTTCGCATCTAAACCGTTTCGCTCTTTCGGAATTGTTTTAACCGCTTTGAGACAACAGAAGAACTCTTTTCTTTTACGCTACTATTATCCAAGCATTCACTGTGTACTTACTTACACAAGAGTCGTTCACCGTGTGAGAGAGTCGACGGAAAAAGCATCTTCGTTTATATATACAGAAAAACGCGCTCTATCTCTTCGCTCGTGCGACAGTGCATCGCATGCACCGTCTCGTTGCAGTTCAGCAACATGTTAATGACCGTTTTGCCCTGTGGCGGTACTCTCTTTACGCGCGAGAATTAGCGCTACCGGTTCTGCTACTGGCGTAACGTCAATTACTCGAATTACGAAATCTTATTGCTCACCGATATCTGGCGTAAGCGGAGCTTGAATATTCATGATAAGGTTATCGAGAGCTGTCTCAATTTTTTGCTGTGATAAAAAATGCTAATCTCTTTGTACAATGTGTTGCTTTTTCTTTATTTTGAAACAATAAATTATTTATATTCAAAAAGAAGAAAAGTTAAATAAATTGTCTCTTAAAAGATAATGAGAGAAAAAGAAAAATAAGAGACAAAAGGAACAAGTAATAAATTCTGACTTCATATTATATATATATCTCGCAACATCTTGAGAGAGATCGCGATACACAAACATAATCCTCTTTCGCTGTCAAAGGGAACGAGGAGGAACGTTTGATTCGATCTTGGATATCATCGCGCGGAAGAAGCATCCATCTGGAAATCAATGGCGTGGAGATATTTCGAAGGCCGATGCGCGTACAAGAGCATCGCTGGTATCACATATGTCAAAGCTGGGAGAACCGGGTCGGTCGTTACGCCCTGTGGGTCGACGGACATTTGAAGTTACAAGGTCGCTTCGAGGAGGTGAGTTGTGATACATCGATTCGCACACACACACACACACACACACACATTCTTTTCAAAGTAAAACCATTTTTCAACTTCATCTAACGGAATCTAGAATCCCGCTTTGAACTCTCAACTATTTTTCTATTTTCTTTAAATAGAGAGAAAATTCTTCAAATAATTTCTTTGAATAAACAATCCTCCATTATATGGAATTGTGAACAGGAGGAAATTATTTGTTTGACAACGTCTTTGCAGATGATTGATCACGTAATTCCGAGAGGCGGCGATATCGTTTTGGGTCAGGAATACACGGACTTCAATAAAGGCCTCGAGGAGGGTATCGAGGGTTCGGTTTTGGGCTTCAATCTTCTGCTGGCCTCGGCGTTCGATTCTCTCGACGACGGCCAGCGAAGACTTTCATTCCGATCGACTGACGAAGCCAGTCGCGACGAGCAGGCCGCGCTTCTCGCGAAAACACAGACGAAAATAGCGATCGAACACGACGCGGATTCTAGAGCGACGCGTGCACTTGACAGACTCGTTTCCATTCGATTCGCACTCAACCCTAATTGGTCTCGAAGAATTTTACACAGTAACGACACGAAAGCGGCGAAGATTCCCGCGTCGCAGCAGCTGCGGAATAATGGCACGCGAGAAGAAGAAGAAATACCGCCGAGTCGCAGGCACGCGATCGTTTTCGACGACACGATCAGTGAAATCGACTTGTCGGAGAAATTGCCAAACGCCGCATTGGGTCTGCAATTGGTGAAGCTGTCTTACGTTCGCTGTCAGCTGGGCAGAGGCAGTCCACCGATTGGCGGTCCACTGATGCTGATCTCATGGAGCAGAACACCCGTGCGAGTGTTCGGTGGTGCCATCATAAAAAACGTCGGCAATGAGTGCGGCAAATTCTGAGGCAGTTTTCTCGAGCATTCATGCGTGTGTGACAAAGAAGATGAAAGACACGTGCCTCGTCAGCGGGAACAAGATTAAAGTTTCCAATAAGTAACGCTTATATATAGGTCGTAGGCATTTACTCAAAGTGTAACATTCCGTAATTGAGTTGGTGCCATTGTAACGAGTCTAACGTAGCCATTGATAAATTTTTTAATTTTAAGTTTTTAAGTTTACACTTTATAATTTTTAGAAAAAAAAAACTGTTAGTTATAAAAATTTTCTGTGGTATTCCCAGAGAATGAAAGTAGCTGCAAAGTAGAGCGTGTATAATACATTGAACACATGCCATAATACATATTGTCAGCATGTACTAGTGTCGACGTGTAATATCGAGTTGTTAAACTCAATATTAAAAATTAAATTATTAAATTAAATTATTTTACTTTAGGAATGTGTTATTTATTTGTTTTCTATAATACCTTTTATAATACTGATGGTTCTCGTATCGGTTAAACTGCGAGTACAAAGCGCAAAAAAAACAATGCCGACAAAAAAATGTTGCAGGATGTCAAACGAAACGTGCAACGTCGGCGTGCCGTTTTATCGTTAAACCTGACTTTCCATCACAATGCGTGTTACTACGCGTAACTCTCATGATTGCGCGTTTTACGAGTGGACGCTTCGCCACTCGCAAGCGATTTCGCTCCACTTTGCGTATCGATCCACTTTGCGCGTTAATTAGTTTCAACGGAATTCTCTCGGATTACGGAGGAGGACGAAAATGTCCCGCGCCATCAAAAACCGCTGCTCCTGGCGAAGTTGTCGAATGTCAACGGCGTAGCTATACCGTGTAATAAATATAAAAGTACGTTAAACTTTCCGCAAAGATGATTAAAGTACGAATTAACAAATTTGTCGATCAATCAATAGAATAATCAATAGAATAATAAAATGAGAAAAAAACAATTTCTCGATAAGTTTTTCGAAGCGTTTCGGTAAATTCAGAGAGAAAAGTCCCAGCTACGCCATTGTCGTTTCAGCAGCGGTGTTCCTTTGTGAACAGAATTCGACGCTGATGTCCCACGGATGCGAATATTCCGCTGACGCTGATAACGTCGACGAACGAACGCGGCCGGCTGTGTCTGAAGATCCGGCGTGGCCGGAGGCGCTTTTCTTCAAATGCGGAAATTCCGGTGCGTCTCGCAATCCTAATTGCCGCTGGCGAACGAAATATGCTGTGTAATCAAATCACGATGTAACCCAATGCCTCGCTCTCGTGATGTAGTCATACGCGGCACGCCGTATTCGCAAAATGACACAACACTCGCGAAGAACAAGTCGTCGAGATCGAAACCACACATGTAACATATCCAATTTTAGCAACTTCTAATTAAGTCGCACAATACCAACGACCATTATATCACACTCAGCATAAGCTACAACGAGTACAATGCCAAACAATTCAGATGTGGAATTACATAAAGCAAATTACATCAACTATGCGTTTTCTCCGCTTTATTTGGAGAATTTCGTGCGCGTTGATTCTCAGAGGCGTTCATTTGTGTGCAGCCTCTTTCTCAGAACCAGTGACCATTTGAAGAGCGTGTATATTACGTTTTACTAGGCACGCGCGTGATGGCATTTGCTAATAAAAAGAAAAAAAACTGAGCGCTCAGTTCTCTCGTACTTTCGCCGCGTGAGGCAACGCGACAAACGGTTTTTTCTGTTTCATGACTGAAAAATTAAAATATGAGATTTTTAAAAAATAAAATACATATATGTTTTTTTGAGAGAAGAGCTTATACATAATAAATATTTATTAATTATTGTCAAACCGATTGAGAAAGAGAGAGAGAGAGAGACAGAGAGAGAGAGAGAGATAGAGTCACCGAGAGTTTATATGAATAATGTATCGTATTAATCTCACCCGACGTGTTTCGGTAGTCCATTAAACACGAGGATTTGGCCGTTGTTCAAGTTGTTAATGAATGCTGATATTAATTCAAGCGTGCGCGCGCTTGCACGTGCATGATATCTCATAATCTAGTGAACTGTAAAGTCGTTAATATCTTTATTTCTTTTCACACAACTCATAATTTTAAATGGCACTTATATAATTGTTACATTTTAATAAAGAAAATAAAATTACAATTACTAAGACGCATTTAATTATGGTTTGTTTGCAGTTTCTTGATAATACCGTGTACTTTGTATTAATTACGACATTGCGTGACACTGTGAAAGGAACTTAATTGATCTTTCTCTTTTTCTCTACTTTTATAACGTTTTTCGCAGAAACAAAGAGATCTCAGATACGCAATTATGCAAAATGTAATTCGTGCTGTTATAACATTTGCACGACATTGCGATCATCGTGTCCGTCTAGAACTATCGTAATACGCATACATCCGCGTAATAATGACAGACTAGAAGTTATATAACGCAAAACCTGTACACGGTGTATCCGCTCATCCGCATTCGCTATATCGTATATATACAAACAAGTCTAACCACTTTCGCTTTTGTGATTGATAGGAGTCAAACTCCGAGATCAGTTATTGAGATAAATCAAGTTTAATAAAAGAGAATATTTATATATAAAAGAAGAGAACATTTATATACAAAAAAGCATCGATTGTTATTTTATTAAAAGGAGATTACGAAAGTTGCAAGATTATTACTTCAAAAACAATGTATTTTATAAATAAACAAATTTAATCGTTGATTTCATTTTTAATGTTTAAATTTTAAATTTACAACCTAGAATAAAATAATCAAACATAATAATAATATATATATAATGCATTATAAAATATATTAAATTGCATAATCCGGATTTTCGTAAAATACGTTTTACAAATAATTATTTATGATAATCAAAAACATATAGAAAAAACTGAAACATCATATATACAAACTTACAACGACAATATACATGTTATGTTATAAAAATGTTATGCATATATATTACTATTTTTATATTAATCAAGATTAAACGTGTCATGTTTTATGTACATCACGCTCTCTAGTTTTTTCCCCACACTTTTGTAATTTGCATAAGTCATAAAGTCATATCATAATCATAAACGCGGTACAATATCTTAAATTGTATATATGTGTCATATATATTTCGTTTGTTTCTACTCCTGAAGCTAAAATTACGCTTTTACTTTCACCAAAATGTCGCTCGTATCACATTCAAGATCGCGGGAGCAGTTCCCTGCTTCTATTTCAACAGGCACTATTGCATTTTTTTTTCACATTCTCGTAGTTCTCGTAGAATCATCTCTGTTTATTATCGTTACATATGTTTCGCATTGGGCACATCTCAGTTACATCAGATAATAAATCTGTGCTACACAACAGGAGCACATTCAGTGTCAGATGATGTAACTGTTATTTCAATATAAAATTTCACGTTGGAAGTGCTCGATCTATCTAAACGCTCATTTTTAAAATGATAAGTCTTTAAAAAGCTTCTTTAAAACTTCTGTTTATACAATATTAATTATTTTCAAGTTTTTTCGACCAATAATATTTCTCCCAAAAGATACATGTATCTCGAAAAAAAGCGAGTTAAAATTTTCATGACTCAAAAGATAACAAAAAAGAAGAAAACGGAAGAGCTGAGATATGTAATACACTTTTTTTTAATGCTCAGTAAAAGTTTATGTATCTTTAGTATAAATACAAAATGGCTAATATCATACAGTTGTATAATTATCTATAATAGTTTTAATAGATCAATATTAAAAGAACGTATAATTATGCGATATATCATGTTTATGTTAAAATCAAGAAAGTACGTCCTTTTTTCTTATTTATTCACGCACGCACTCCGACGCTTCATAATTTCTTTAAAGACTTATCCGGTAAACTCAGGGAGTTACCGCAGCCTCGTAATTACACGATGCGGAATCGCCTTTCGTTCGTCCGAGCCGAGTCGTCCTTTCGCCGTCGGTTTCTTCCGGTATCCGATAAAGAGAGAGAAAACGTTTCGGGCGGAAAATGTGAGAGCGGCGAGAGAGAAGTGGGGAGGGAGACAGAGAGAGAAAGATCTGCATTTTTTCGAAACACTCAACATTTCCCGTAACTTTCCGTCTCCGAGCACAGATAGATACAAATACGTACGCAGATTGTAGACTTTCTTCCGACTAGATATCGCGTCGTTGTACGTTTCCGCGCGGTAATAACACGCGCGCACAAGCTTAGAATTGTTCAAGTTCGAATAACAGAGCTATCGGATTCGACTGTGTACTAGCTCTCTCTCTCTCTCTCTCTCTTTCTCTGTGCATATAGCATTTTCAATTTTCTATTCATGTTATTCATAGTATCTCGAGCGCGATTTTCTCGACGAAGTAAAAGGCGTTTGAAATTAGTTTGTCGGGCGCAATCAAACAGAATATCTTACACACCTGATACGATGAAAAATGTAACGGGAACAAATATCTTTTTAAATTATCTACTAAAAACACTCTAGTTTTAATCCACACTATACACTTTCGAGCATATTATTTCTTTTTCACATTCTGTAAAAGAAGAGATAATACATAAGTTTCCTGTAAGTGAGCTACAAATATGATCTCTAAAAGCGGATAATAAGAAAATAAAGGTAATACGTTTCAGCAATACTTGTAATACCTTTGACGTGGCCACGGCCGTTTCAATATTGCGGAAAGTTTTTTCGCAAAAAGCAGATGCTTCGAGAGAGCGATTTTCACATCCGCGACTTTTTTCTTTCGCGACTTTTCTCTCCTCTTTTATTCAAACGAAAATACATACGTAAATATACAGATAAACTTTCCTCCGTAAATGGGAGCGTGTAATTACTTTTCATAATGAAGCAAACAAGAGATACATAGACACGTAAAAATGAATTTTATTCTTCTGAAGAAGAGAACAAAATGCTTTGGCACGTAAACAAAAAAATTTATGTGTGAGCGGAAAGAAAAAATCTCGTATACGCACGAGAAAATTCATCATACTTCCGAAAAATAGAAATAGCAAATTATGATATTGCACGCGCGCTGGAATGAAAAGTAGAAAATTTAAATTAATCGCAAAGACGCTGACATAATCTCGCGCATTTGTTCAACTTTGTTTCTAATCCAGAATATCTATCAAGGAAGGGATCGCGTTAATTAGCCCGCGTAATTTCCTCAGGTGTAAGGTTGTAATTTATTAGCGAGCAGGAAATAGGCAGTGTTAATCCTATCATTAAACCAGCAGCAGAGACTGGCACAAAAGCCGACGATACGTGCCGGCGCTCGTTAGAGAAATCGGGAGTTGGTAATGAGGAAAAGCATACATAATTAGAAGCCCGATCGCGAAAATCTCGAAGACTCGCACGTGGCCAAGCCGAGTTGTTTGACCTCGTTTGTGTCGATTGTCGGCGAGCTTGTTATATGCGTGCTCATAGCGCATGAATATCAAGTGCAAGGATACACCCGAGATTATTTCA
The DNA here is from genome assembly GCA_014825475.1 of Pseudomyrmex flavicornis. Taxonomy (NCBI): domain Eukaryota; kingdom Metazoa; phylum Arthropoda; class Insecta; order Hymenoptera; family Formicidae; genus Pseudomyrmex; species Pseudomyrmex flavicornis. The sequence goes on along the minus strand of QVNW01000456.1, from coordinate 4,338 downwards.
ACTCAGCTTTGTTTATTTTTGTAAAAATACGATATACGCAAATACAATATTATATTACAAGTTTTTTGACAGCAGAGAGAATAACGTTTTATTAAAGCAAAAAAGTTTGATCAATAACTCTCCTTTCCTATTACGGGTGCGGCTCGATAAAACCAATATAAAGTTTCGTCACGAAAACACACATCATGTATCCAAGATAACATAATAATCTCGCTAATAGGCAAGGATACACAAATCAGTTCATACTATCGATGTCAGTCAAGTGATCATTACGAATAATGATGGAATCGCAAACCAGTCCAGACCTTGCGTCAAGTGATTATTGCTGCTACAGATTGTGCAACGAGTTTGATACTTGCAATTTTCATATTCAAGCAATTTTACAAAGCGATTACATCGGAATGAAGTTAATTAATCATTTGAGTCAAAGGTCGTTGACGTGTAGCCGTTTGTATCAGTTGCAATTAAAAGTGACACTAAAAGTGCTTGAAATAATTAATTAATTTAATTATAATACTGAATAAAGCGTGTGTATTTATATATATAAAATATTCGCATTTAACGCTGTGACGCACGTATACATAGTACGTTCCGACGGAAAAAGCAACACGCACCCACCGAGGTGAGCTAATGTTATGCCGCAATAGGTTGAAATAGATACGAGTGCATCAGCAAGTAATAGCAATTATCACGGATTAATTATCAAACGGTCTTCCAGTGAATTCCAGTGCGTGGTATCTCAGGCAGAAAGTGTGTCAGGAAAATGCGTGCGCGCATTTGAAATGTAGATGCAATCTGAGCGATATTTATATATACATACGTTTCTGCGTGTGCGTTTAGAAACACGTGATACACATCTGAATTGTAATGCAAATTTGTAAATATAACATCTACAAGGTGTTAAACAATAAACTTATTGATAATGACCTCGTACTTGTTATTGTGTTTTTACTTTTCTTCGTAATAATTTTCTATTGAACATTATTATATGAAATTAGCTCTAAGAAGAGGTCGTGATAAACAAGCAAGATACAGTAACGAGGCAGAATAATTGAGGTACGTTAAGTAAAAGCGCGAAACAGCTCGATTGGGTTGAATTAGCCGGTTCCAATGAGACCAATGCGAACTGTCGATCTATGTAGCTCTAGGTCCATCAGTATTGTCCGTAACAGGGTTGTCTGAAACCAAACGGTCAAACGCAACTCGATCATTTAGCTTCGTGGGAAAAGCCGCTCTCGGTCGAGCGAGCGTTTGCTCCAATTTTGGTTTTCTCCCCATTAGCATCTCGAGTAACGCAAACGGACGTAATGATGTCGATGACTCACAGTATCTTAAATATCACTCGCTTAAACGCGCTTTGAGTTCCCGTTGCAAACGAACGTTCGGAATCAACGCGGTGTAAATTTTCTCTGATATCATCAAGATTTTAATTGCACGCGTAAGGAATGAATATATTTCAAAAGTTATTTTTAGCATTAAAATATTTAATTTCACACGCGCGTAATATTTACTATTAATTGACTTAGCAATATATAATTGCAAAGATATTAATTAAAAAATATTATTAAATTTAATTACATTATTTAAATTAAAAGACAGAAGAGAGCGCAGATAGTAAAAAGTGAAAAAAGTAGAATTAAAACCAATTAATATTTAAAAAAAAGAATTAATATTAAAAACTTCTATTCACATCGCAGAGATATCAGGAAAAATTATAAATTTTATATTCACGTGCAAATATTATTTTAATTTGTTTAATCTTAAAAAAAAATGATATATGTAATAATATGTTTCAATCAAAGATCTGTTGTTAAAATTAAAAGTGGGATAGAAAGGCTTTGCACACAACACACACGTTTACATAACGCAATCGCCGAACTCAAGAGAAAAATAGAGAAAGGAGATTTTTGGCGACCATACCGTGTATTCTAGCGATCCGGTTTTGAAACCCGATGAGCCGATACCAGTCATACAATACGTAACCAAGCAGGATGTCAGAATATATGACTCGCACGCCAATTATAAATGAGCGAACATCCCGAACTCATCCTGATTAAGTGGACTTTCGTGTGTGGAAAAAAAACACTAACTTTCTTTTTCCGTAATGCTCTATTAAGATTGCCCGTTCCACATCTCGAACTAATTATATCACGGAGACCGTGTTTTTCTTTTTGCCACTTCCTTTCGTTTTCTCTCTTGTTTAGTATATTACAATTCTAATTAAATTTACGAAAGTAAATATAGATATGTAAGGCATATTAGCAAGCAATATATTTATTTTTTTAAAGCGCTTCTTAAAAAAGAATGTTTTTTTTATATTTTTCTTACACGTAATTAACCAATTAATATCTTGTAAACAAGTTTAGCGCAAGTCAAAAAAAATACATCATTCTCAGCCACAATCATTATGTCAAACACAGGCGTTCGCGTGACGACGCTCGAAGAGAAAAGAGGTTTTTTTTTTTTTTTTTTTTTTTTTTTATGCATCTTCTGAGTTCTGCTTTTGACAATCAATTTCGCGTAACAACTGACAGCAACCGTTATTCTAAGAAGGGAAAAACTTTTCGGTCTGTCCGACCTCGACCGGGTTCGATTTGTAGCCGCGAGGTATCTCCGGAGATCCCGCAAAGCCGGATATTCGGATTGCGCCGGAACGTTTCGCAATTTGCCTGCGTTTCCCTTACGTGTTACTTCGTACCTCACGCACCACGCCTGTGCTCACTTTCTATAGCATCGGAGGAGAGCACCGAGAGGGAAAAAGATTGCGGTCGCCGCACGATGACGACACGTTTGCCACCTTCTCGAGGTTGCCTGACCGCGTTGGGTCCTCGGAGCGTTTGCTCCGTTCCAGATTCGCCGCGTTCTGGTATTTAAAAAAAAAAATTACTTGGCTCTACGCTCGTTTAGAAGGCTCTACGCTTTGCCGCGTTTCTGCGAAACGTAGAATTGAAGCTGGAGGATTGAAATACTTTATTAATATTTCTAAGCCGGTAATTTGACATTTTAGTTTCAACAAATCGATTTGTAGTTCGAACGGATGATTCAAACACACGTTACGCTGGATTGGCAAAATGTATGCAAATTACGACCGATGAACTGTCTCTCTCTCTCTCTCTCTCTCTCTCTCTCTCTCTCTCTCTCTCTCTCTTGTGTTGCAAACAGCAATATGTAATGGCGATCAATTGCGAATATGGAAATAATCCGATAGACATAGACCGGATCGGTGACGCATAATGCGCGCATAGTGATCGATGTCATTTCGTGTCGGAATTCAATAAACTATTCGCCGTCAGCGCGTATCATCGCGAGCTTCGCTATTCGCGTTATTGTCTCTCTCTTTGATTGAAATACGCGCTCGGTATTAGAGAACTTCATCATCCCGATCGAAAACTGAAGATCACGTAAGCGCGTAAAGATAGCACTCGTAAGGTAGTGGAGAAAGTGTAAACAACGAGAAACGTGTCGTCCCGTCGAGATTACGAATACACGCAATCACTCGATTGCCTCTTTTACGTGTCTATATAGCCTCTTTGCTTTAATGTGTTGCTTCGATGTGTTTGTTTGACGTTCTGTCTCTCTGTCGTGTCACCAGGAAGTTTTTACGACGCAATTGGAAATTTCGCTTTTTGTACACGTATCTATCATACACATAGAACATACACGTAGAACATCTAATTGTTATTTTCTGCTGATCGTGTCATTGATAATCTAAATTACACAGATGGCTCGTTTGAACTAATTATACGGTTATCAACCCGAGCTGTGTGATGTAATAATCCCGATTATATCAGAGCACAACAAACAGCGAACTCGGTTACGTCGCATCGTGTTACACTTGCATAAAAGCTGTTGCATTAGCGCGACTTCGGCTATTTAGCCCGAAGGCCAACTCATGCACTTTTATAAAGCGGATCAAGATAGATTGCGGATAATAGAGTGATAGAGATTTGGGTCTTAAGAAGCATAAAATCGCATATCGTTCGGCAACCGTAAAAAACCAAAAAAATAAAATAAAACAAAATAAAATGTCGTGCTTTTGAAGCTGCATCGTAATCTTGATACAAATTAAAGGCAAATCGTTGCTCACCTTAACTCGGGTAATTATTGCATTTATTTGCACGCTATATTCACCGCGCGTGTTTTTCACACGCCGATACACATTACCGGTTTTCAGGACTTATATATTGTCACAAAAGACACGCGACCTTGAATACTTTATGACGTTCGTGAATTATCGTTATTACAAATCGCAGAATCCTCGGAATTCATTTTCAAGGACGAGGTGACAAGCCATCCGATCACCAGATACCGTTCGCTGTTCCAGATCGAGCGAATCTA
>QVNW01000455.1:0-36358 GCA_014825475.1 Pseudomyrmex flavicornis | reverse complement strand
TCGCTCCCGGAGTTACAGCGCCCTCTTTTCACTTGGGGGGGAATTACGATTTTTTAAAATGTGTCAGGTTTTTCTGCCCAACCCTGTACATATGTATCACAATCATTTGGCTTCGAGTATAAGTTTTTCAAAATATCAGTCAAAAACTGAAGGAAAAGACACACATAGGACACCTCACTCTCGAAGATTTTACAACGTTCTTTCCATCATCCTCCCTTTCCTTGCCGTTTTCGTACCATCCCGTACGTACGTACGCGAGACACGTACGTAACAGTTGCGAACACCGGCGTGTATGCATCGTAACAATAGAAAGCTGGTTTCCACTGAACACCCCGTTACCACTACATCTACGTGATGAAGAACGAGGGAGCAAAGACAGAAGAAAGAGGGACGGATAGAGAGGAGAAAGAGAGAGCCTCGCCGGGGTGAGAAAAGGGAGCGCTTCGTGTGACGTGGTGTGTGGCCTACATACATACACAAGGTGTTCCAAGGTGTACTTGCTTGTCTTTCCGTCGAAAAAGACGATGAAAAGACCACGTTTCTCTTCTACCAGCGTCTCAATTGCGAATTAAAAATTATTGAAAATTACGAGATCTCAACTAATCTCGCAACATACAAACGGATAACAAAATCTCTTATTTCTCGAATTTTTACCCTGGTTCGATATAAAACTTGACTACATCACAACATGATTGCTCACGAATATATTCTTATTCCAAGTTAAAAATTAATTTAATTAAAACAGATAATTCACTCCGCGAGTCTTTCGCTACTGTGCAACTGAAAGTTTAATTATGATAAACCTGGGCGATCTTTGTAGATATATCGCATGCGTGACGTAAGTAGATGAGTCAGACCGTGAGTAAATGAAGTGAAAGCGCTATCTGAGAAATTCGTTAGGATAACTTTCTGGAAATAATTTAAAAACACCGAATGTTTTTTTTTTTTTTTTTTTTTTGAAGCTACGACAATTAAAATATTTAGTTTTTAATTATTAATATTTAATTTTCACGTGACACGCAGTGCTTTTGGTTGTTGAATATTTAAACAAAATATTTATACAGGAAATGCTAGATCTTTGATCTTATTTAGACATTTTTTAGAGTTCCTTAAATCTTGTACGTGTATTTTTCACAACTTTTACCAAATTTTGATTTCTTTGAGAACAAAAACCGACAAAGTTTCTTTAATTTCCTAAACATCAGTTTCGAAAACTGAAAGCACAGTTAGGTTCTCTCATCGAGTTTTGCCGAGGCTAAATCTGCGGATGATAAAAATATTCACCCGCGCGTTACAACGCGCCGTACAACCGACGATGCGCGACTCAAACGCAAGAGAGCAACGCTTATCACAAAACATACCAGTGTCACCTTTCGTTTATCAATGATCTGTTTGAAATTCGACTCGACGCGAGTTCTTCAGCGACGCAATATAACACACGTGAGCGCGAGGCAATTCTCGACGCAGAACGCGCGCGCGCAAACACATAAAGATCTCGAACAATGTGCGAAAGTACGTTTCCAATTTAACGGACTGATTTCCGAATATTTGTCAGACTGTATATAAAATCGTGTGTTTAGGTTTAAAGAGAGAGAGAAAAAGAGAGAGCCGACTTAAATTCTATCGTATGCGATATTTTTATAGCACCGTGTGTGCAGAACTAACATTTCAGTCGCTCGGCCCAACCTAGTTTCAAAGTGTTGCGATATGCGGGCGATCTTGTCCTATTTTACGTGCCACATAAGTACATCTGCTAAATTCTCCGCCAATACATTTTTGATCGAATCGAATTTGCTGCGTCTGCTATAAACTTTTTTTTTTCGCATACAAGAGCGCTTGCACTAATTTTGTCATTGCGACTTTTAATATTGCATGTTTCAATTTCGCGAAACGGTACGTGTGTCAAAAATATGCGCAATTAGAACAATGCGACATTTATAAAGATGCATTCTTTCGACAACCCTCTGTGTGTGCGCGTGCTCAAAAGCAATGTGTCGATTCATCGCGAACGCACACACACGAAAGTTACCAGAAAATACACATGGCTTTACCGTGAAATACGAAAGCCGCACGTTCCCGTTCTATCGGCTCTCGCATAGCGTAACAGCTGTGTACGACGAAAGGTGTTCATTGATGTGACATCTGCACCTTGATTCCTCCCTCTCGTTTCTCTACTCTAACCGCCCGATAGAACATGCGTTTTAGTGAATGACAAAAAAAAAAAAAAAAAAAAAAAAAAACACACAAGCTACTAAACAGATATTAATTTTGTGTTCACGCGCTTAACGAAATCTCTTTCAACATCTCTCATGTCCATAATCTGAGATGAACTTTAAACATCTAATTTAATTATTTTTCCAACAATTATTAATCACTTGCAAATATTAAATATAAAAATCGTCGCTTTCAGTTTTTTTTGTTTGATAAATCTTTAGAGAAATAATTCGATAAAATATTCGTAAAAGTTATTTTATTGACGCAATTATTGTCACGTTGTTTCATCTTCGCTTCTTTTCCCGCACAATTACGGGAGATTCGGCACTGAATCTCGCACTTTAACGGTGCGACCAGTTTCCACGTCGTTGTCGCACAGCACGCGCCGAAACCCGACACCGTCGCTTCCCGGTGTGTTGGAGAGGCCCTCGTGAGGTGCGTATCACATGTCGGGCATAGCACGAATTCGCTCCCGCGTATCCCGCATGCTCGCGTCGTTCCTACGGGATATCCTGTCGGCTCGCAGGGAACGCGTTCACGCCGCCGACACACCTCCCCGCGTTCCCTCCGCGTTCGCTCTCGGCTTTATTTCTCTCCCGCCCGCGATCGGATACACACTCACGTCGGGTCCTCGTGTGACTTCTCGCTCGCGATTTGCGATTTTGTAATCTTGTCAATTTTCAATTTATCGAATTTATTTTCCGAGATATACCTATGTATATATGTATTGCATATTTTCTCCAATTTCTCGTTGTGCGAATCCAAGATTTTTTCTCTCTTTCTCTTTCTTTTTTTCAATTTTTTAATTAATTTCCACATTCGAAATTTTGTTTAATTTACGTCACGAGAAAGTCACAAAAAAAATTCACATAAACCGGCACACGGTATTGATCGCGTTGTTAAAAACAAAACATAGACTCGTAGTGCGCCAACGATGTAACTCTGCGATAAGCTCGTTTTTTTTTTTTTTTTTTTTTTTTTTTTTTTTTCACGTCCAGCGTCTGTATAAGACATGTATGTGCGACGGCCGACGTAAGACATGCAGCGCGATGTCAGTTGACGTTAAAGGACGATGAAAGTAAACGTTAATTAAGCTCTCTCTCTCTCTTCTCTGTGTGTGTGTCTACGTTTATTAGACATCAGATTCAAAGCTTGACAAAAAATTATTTGCCAAAGTGTGTTATACGTCTCAGTAATTTACATGTAGAAAACAATTATAGATTCTAAAACCTATATAGATCTCCTAAACCTTTGACTGATCAAAGCAGATATTTAAAAATAAAAAAGATAAAATTTGACAAATCTGTGTGATAGATTTTTTTTGTACGAAAAAAATTGTCAATGCCACAGTCAAATATGTAATTTCCTTTTCGGATACATGTAAAAAATGAAGGAGCAATGTAGAGAAATCGGCTCTAGACTGATCGTAACGTACACATACACGCACGCACGCACACCACGACAAGACTAATGCACCTGATCCCCCTCGTGTATCTCAATCGATAGCGAGGAGAACGGTGAACGCAATTAAACGCAAATGACATTCAGCAATGAGGTATAGTCATTACCAGATGAATTCGAGCACGAACAACAATAGCGTCGGCATAATAAAGGCAATTTATAAGAGTGCAACGTTGCGCTCGCCGATTGATTGTCGCTATAACGACGACGGGGCGAATTATTCATCGCTCTGTTTAGAGCTCTTCCTTGGAAAAAAAAAAACCTGCGGAATATGTGTTCAGCGAATTGTCTCGCGAAAATCTTATTTTTCGCGCACGATTCTATGTGTGTAATTCGGACTGACGGAAATTTGGCTCTTCAGACAACATTTTCGAACTTTATTTCGTTATTTTATACTCTATCGATTAAAAAGTTTAGCTTTTAAAAATTCTGCAATCACAATAAAATCTCTTTCTTTAAAAAATTTATTTTAACTCTCTGAAGTTACGAGCGCGCGCGGGACAGCGAGCGATTATTTATTTTTGCTACCCTACACATCAAGAATCTAAATAATCTATATTTATCGGAAATTATTTAAATTTTCAGTAAATTATACAACTGTACATTACAAATATTGTATGATTGCGTTAGTTGATTAGATTGAATTCTGAGGTTTTAACGCGCGTAGAAGCGTTTGCCGTTTGGATTTTCGCGAGCACGCTCTAGAGACACCGTTTTTACCCACGCGGGGAAGAGAAAAGAAGACACGTGGGGGGAAACAATAGAGGAAGAGTCTCTAATCTGAAGAAGCACACTGAATCGAGTCCTTCTTCTTTTTCTTCTTCTTCGGCATTGTCTCTCTGACGGACAAACCCTTTGTCGCGTCTTTTCTTCGTTCCCCACTAGCTTTTTCCGTGACCCTAAGAGAGTTCCGTGCCAGCATGAAGGGTTGCGCCGATAGAACAGTTACGATAAAGGTGTAATCCCTCGTCTCGACATTATCTGCATGCCTCGGTAGACGCGTAAAGGAGCGATATATTACGGAAAGTGAAGAAAGAGAGAGAGGGAGAGAGAGAGAGAAAAGAGAAAGAAAAAGACGGTAAGGGAGAAGAGATGAAAGATAGGGGAAAAAAAAAGAAGATACGTAGTTTTTATTTTTTTTTCTTGACAAACGGTTATGAAGACGATCTTAAAAGCGACTGACGAGAAGTCTTGACTACTGAGCGTTCCATTTGTGAGAGAAACTCCGAGTTTTTATTGTTTACAAAATAAGTAAACCTCAAAATATTCATTTTTGGGGAAATATTATTTTGGGAAATATCCTTTTTTTGGGGAAAATACTAAATTATTAAAATAACGAAGAGAATGTCGCTCAAATGCGTGAATTCCAAAGGATAAAATATCTATACCAAAAAAAAAACTTTATTTCTTAACAAAACTCAAGCTATATATCAATTTAAAAAAATGCCGATCTGTTTGAGATCAAAACTCGCGGAGTGAAAATTGCGAATATTCGGTTAGCGATAGACGAAGGGTGGATCGCGTAAGAAAACGAAGAGAAAGAGGACATGAGAGAAGGACGACACCACGACAACGACGTCGGCGGCGTGGCGAACATGGCGGTTCCGGAAAACGGAGCCGAGCGGGGCCGAGGTCGCGCGACTGCGCCGATCAATAACACGCGCACGGCGCGCGGAGCGGAGCAACGCGGCGCGGAAATGCGCGACGCCGCACCATCACTACCACTACCACTACTACTACCACCACCATCACCACCACCACTACCTCTACCACCACCACTGCCGCTGCCACTGCCACCGCTGCCGCCGCCGTCGCCGCCGCGTTAGAGACGAGAAGGATGTTGAATTCGAAAAGTGTTATTCCGCGCGTCTATCTCTGAATGATATGGAAGGGAACGCCTCTCCCACGTGGGTGCCACGTGTGCGCTTCCACCGCGCGCGCGCTCCCACTTCGATTCGCACGCGCGCGCGATCTTTCGCGCGCGATTCCCAAAACGTGATTCCCGTCCAATCGTTCGTTTGTCCGATTTCTCTTTCTCCTCAATCCCTTATGTGATTTCGCGCCCTGTCGTCGTCGTCACGAGAGAACGCAAGAGATCTGTCCGTCCTCGTTCTTTTTCTCAAACAAAATGCATTTGAATGAAGGTTGTTTTTGGAAACTATATTTTTTTATGACAACTGCTTCGTAAGAGTTGTTTTTTTAGAAGTTATTTTGTTTATATTGCTTATGTTTTTTTATAGATCTTTAAATGTTGATTTGCATTTGCGAACTGTTAAATTATATAGCAAAGGTTATAATTGAATTGCTATTAAATTTCAACGAGGAGGTTAATAAATACATTATAGAAGGAAAAAAGGTTTTTAATGCTTTTAAGTTTTAATACGTGTATTTAAAAATTTAGATGATTTTGTTTGCAAGCTAAAAAATTTTTAACGAATTCATTTTCGTCGCACAATAAAATCGAACGATATTTATAAATGTGTCTCATTGAGAATTTTTAGAGATAGATTTTTCTCCTGTGTTTTACTATATTATGTATCTCAATCTGAGAAAATTCGAAGAAGTTCTATCTTAATTACATTTGTTCAATGTAATTGAAAATTTAACTTGTTATTTTCCAAGCTTGTAGATATTGTTTCTTCTCTAAAAAAAAAGAGCATCATCTGAATATGTTATTTGTTGAGCCAAAGATGTTACGATAGATCGCGACTTGTCAAGTGAGTTTTAGCACGGCGAATTTCTCGTCGCCCCAAATCTTCAGTTCGCATAACGTATTGTCACATATACACTTTTCGCGCAAAATCTCGTTCGTCACTTTTTAACGAGTATTTAATTAAATTTTACAATGTTGTCAGACAAAGTCACTGCTAACGCAAGCTGACGGAAATTTAATCTCTTTTCGGAATTTCATTTATTTTGTCAGCTAATTATAATCTCGTTTGTAGCTGCATAATATAATAATATAACACGAGAGAGATGTAACTTTCCTGTATTCAGCTTCTTAGCTCGTCAAAACTATTCTAAACACATCGCGCTAAGACGAAACTATTCTAAACACATCGTCAAAGCGACATCGAATATCCGGCTTCTCTCCTTTTGTATGGGACAATCTTATTCGGAAGATATCTGAGAGGGATGATTTTTTTTGTTTTTTTTTTTTTTTTTTAATTGTGAAATTCCGCGAACAGTTTTGCGGCGTGGAGCGATAATTGGTGATTCAAGGAATCTCGCGCGTTCGCGCATCGATCTTACCGATCGATAATAAGAACGCGCAAGGACGAGAATTATAAGGCGAGCAGCGAGACAACAACACGTGTAGGAAACAAGCGTGTAGATACGCAACGTATGTTAAATGATTGTTTACATGTGTTTTAATATATTTTACATTACATGTGCGATAGACTCACACGACGAGGACAACGACAACGATGAGGACGAATAAACACGTTGACGACGTTGATCAGAGCCCGGATGTTTCGCCTTTTTTCTTTTTTTTCTTTTTTTTTTTTTAATTGAGGTGCACGAAGCACCACAGTATAGAGACAGACTTATAGGATCTTCGAGAATGTATCAAATATGAAAAGTGACTCGAGTGACTTGTGAGAAGGAAATCTTTGAATATATACGTAGTAAAAATGAACGAAGGATAAAGGAAATAGTAAGATGGAGGGAAGGGAGGGAGGGTTGTTGACGCGCGGACGACTAACCTGCTAGTCGTAAGGCCGACATTCTCTGAAACTCGGGCTCCTGCAACCACTTCCACATTCGGCGAAAGGTCTCGCGACCACTCTTGAGTTTTGACCAGGGCTTTGGGTTGCGCAGCAGATCGCTCAGGGTACCCTGGCTTCGACACAGTACGCGTTGAGCGAAGATTGCCTGCGGTATGCTGTATCTCTTGAGCTCGGCGCTGATCCGTTGCGCGAGCTCTTTCGTGTTGATCTCTTCCACTTCGCCGCTATTCACCGGTACCTGCACTGTCTTCATCACCACCGACGTGTGCTGCACATGCGATATCGTCTGTTGCTGCGTCATCGTCTGTTGTTGTTGTTGCTGCTGCTGCTGCTGCTGCTGTTGTTGCTGCTGCTGTTGCTGCTGCTGTTGCTGCTGCTGCTGCTGTAACTGCGTCTGCATCGTCGGAGGCGGCGATGCCGCGCTCGGTACCGAGTGCGTGCCGGGCGGTGAATGATGCGATGGCGCGAAACTCGCCGTGGCCGTAACGGCTGGCGGCGAGGACGGGCTGAGCGCTGCCGGGCTCTGTTGTAAACGCGGCAGAAACGCAGGATCGTAATGCGGACTCGCGGACGACTTGTGCGGCGAATTAAGGCCGCTCTGACTGTACGCACTCTGAGGCGAGAGCGGGCTCGGTTGCAACCCGGCGCCAGGCGACGGATAGTTGTGTGGTGGCGACATACCCATCGAGGGCAACTTATCGTACGCGTACGGCGAGCCACCCATACCGAGGCCGATGTTACCCAGGCCGTTGTTCTGCATTACGGCGAAGCTACCGGTGACACCGCCGGCCGCAGCCGCCGCTGCCGCGTGGCCTCCGTACACGAACTTATCGCTCATCGTCGAGATCGGCGGCAGCGGCTGCAGCGGCGTCAGCGTGGCGTACGACGAGCCCGGACTGAAGCCGGGCGGCGACATCCTCTCGGCCACCGAAGTCAGCGTCTGATAAGTCGGCTCAGGCTGCATCGCCCTGAAGTCCGTCGCGTCGATCATGCTCGCGACCGACACGCTGATCCCGGACGTAGGCGATAGCTTGCCCGGACTGAGGAGTTCCGAGTCGTCGGCGTCGCGCGAGTCCACGTCCACGTCCTGAGGCGGCACGATCACCGACAGGGACTCCCGCGCGCTCTGCCTGCCACCGCCGCCACCACTACCACTACCACCACTGCCACTACCACCGCCGCCACTGCCGCCGCCGTTGCCACCTGTGTTGCCGTTGCTGTTGTTGCCGCCGACGACGGCACGTCCGCTGTCGCTGTCGCCGTTGCTGCCGCTACCGCCGGCACTGCCGCCGCCGCCACCACTATCACCGCCGCCACCACTACCGCCGGCACCACCGACCGACGGTGGATCCTGGGACGACGACAGGTCCTCCGCGGCGGCGAGGTCTCGCTCCTCCTTGACGCCGAGCGCGCCAGCCGCGAGCAGTTCCAGCGGTAGGCTCGCGCACGCGATGTCGGGGCTTTGAGAGGCCGACGAAGACATACCCTCGACGCTACCTCCTCCGTTCCCACCACCACTACCGCCGTTACCACCGCCGCCTGCGCCGTTTCTACCGCCCCCCGCTTCGTGCACGACGACCTCGTGCTGATGCTGTTGATGATGGTGGTGATGGTGGTGGTGGCTGTGATGGTGATGATGATGGTGTTGGTGGTTGTGATGTCTACCCCCACCAACCACGCTACCCCTACCGCCTGCTCCTCCTGCGCCTCCGCCGCCACAGTTCCCATTCGAGCCACCCCCACCGGCCCGGCCATGCGTAGACACCGCCGCCGGGGAATCGACCGAGTCCAGTAATTGCTCGCTATGCGATTGATGATCGCCTATGTCCCCTATACCTTCCATTTACGCACATCTAGTTCGGTAGTGGGCGCACTGCCACTCGCTCCTTGCCACAACTACCGCGCACTACACCACCGCACCCTGTGCGCTCCCCTTCAATACTGCTCTTCTTCCTTTCGTTTCAAGTAATCCGCTCTGTTCGCGCGAATTACGTATTTATTCTTCAGGGGAGGATGCAATCCTCTACCCTGCGGATCACTGATCTCTCGTCGTCACTGATTGCAACCGCACGACCGCGACGACAACGTGCCTACCGGTGAGCACCTCGCAATTACAGCGCGAACGACGGCGAGCCGATCGCACGATAACGACGACGATGATAATGATGACGACGATGACGACGACGACGACGACGACGACGACGACGACGACAACGACGACGACAACGACGACGACGACGTTACCGATTCTGATGACGTCGGCATAAGGAACACCCGGTGGCAACGCAACGACCACCGTGCGCCCATGACACCGCGAGTGCGAGTGCGGAGCGAGTGAGAGAGCGCACGCTCTCTGCGCTCGCGCGCCCGAGTGACCGAGCGCACCGGCACCGGTTTCTCTCCCCCGGTCGTTGCGGCGATGAGAACGGGAAAGAATAGGAGAGAAAGAGAAAGAGATAAAGATAGGCTGGCTGGCACGCGGGATAGAGAGGCGGCGAGAAGAGGGTTGTTCGCACTTTCTGTCTCTGTCGTAAGGCTCTTTCCGCTCCGCCCCGTTTCCCTCTTGAGTCACGCTACCGGCACCACCGGCTGCGGTTCGTCCTCCTACTTTATTACACTACTATCACACTACTATTACTACTACTACTACTTTGCTACGCTCTCTTTGTGCGTACACGTCTTCGTGTCGCGTGCCACGAGTTTCTCTCCTGGTCCAGGTGCGATCGTCCGTTCGGAGGGGTGCAGTTAGAATATTAGTCGCTCGCACACCACCAATTATCACCACTACTATCGTTCACTAGCACTGTAACAGCACGTCGCCGTCGGAGACGTTATCGTTTACCTCGCGCGTACCTGCGCAGTGGTACCGTTCGCGCGTTCTCACCCCACGTGAAGCATTTCCGTTGCGCCCTTCAGAACACAGCCTGTTTTCTTCGCGCTCTCTGTTCTCACACTATATCCGCACGCGACTTCCGACTTTGACAACAGTCAGAAGTTGGCCGTTGACGATGCGCGATGAGATGTCTCGATAATCGCGATAGTCTTCTCTGGTTTTTTGTTTTTTTTTTGTTTTTTATTTCTATGACTCGATGCGATTCGATAAGGTTATCTGAACGAGAACGCACTTCGCGTGGAGGTTAAGTATCCTCGGCTGCGCCACCACCATCAACAATTCGCTACTAAGGGTGTGTGGGTGACACGGATGTCTCGCTTGTCGCTACCATCACCACACCACCTCCAACGCCGCTGCCGCTGACGCCGCCGCCGTTGCTGCTGGCGTCAGTCAGCTTTCTATCGATTTTCCGATACCTCGTGACCAACGTAGCTCGATGCGCGCGACCGATACTTTGAGCATAAACATCGACTCCGCGTCACCTCACCGCTCGAGCCACCTCGTCCCTCGACCTCGACCCGTCGATGATGTGCCAGCGATTGAGGCTGCTCTTAATTCGATTCGATTTGATTTCGATTAACGATCGTCACCTGTTCGCGGAGACACCTTTCTCTTTCTAAAGAAACAGTCCTTTCGAAGAGAACTTGATATGTTAAAAAACAATTTTTCTCTTCCAAGTTGAGCAATCTAATGCGAATCTATTGCGATTCTCTTCGATCTTATCCGCAGATCGACTTTCAAGCAGGTCTTCAAGTTCACGGCAAACTTGTTTTTTTTTTTTTTTTTTATTTTTATTTTTTAATACGCGATTGACTTTAATATTTTGCAGTAAGTTATTTCATCGCGGTAAGTTATTTTCATCAAAGTTCGCGCAAAGTTCCTGAGCATATACACCTTTTCCGGCTTCTTTTCTTTATTACGAACTGACCGGAATCGAAAAATTCAGCGGAAAGCGACCGGCGGTCGATCACTAAATCGATGCTTGTCGGACAGTCCGATGTCGCTCGCAATCTTCATGTTCGGTGCGTGAATTTGTCTTTCACCGATCTCGTTGACCCTTTTATCTTCATGATCGAAAGGTCGATACGCTGATAAGCCGCGCGTCATCGTCCATGACACACGCGGGGAAAGCTTCGCTCTTCAAGATGTCCTCTTCGAACGATCCGCGAGAACGATAACTCGATCAGACGACACCGACGACGGAATTCGCGCACACGCACACAGACATTCACATTCGCCAAAGCGCCAGGCAGGTAGGGTAGCAGAGAGAAGAAGAGGGGTCGCCAACGATTGGTCGCGGCTGGCGTCGATACAGAGATCAATGGCCGCCCGCTTCGTATAGCCGCAAGAGAGGGAGTGAGAGGACGACAACGACGAACGGCGTCGAATCGACACTGTCAGCCTCTTCGGGCCACGCGCTTTCGATCGATCAGCTCGCGCGCGGAGTCGAAGCCGCTCGATGGCGCACGATCTCTCTGGGCAAAGAGAGACAATTCTCGCGTGCTACGGTTCTCGGGGTGGTGAACGACGGGATTCTTCCGCGACGGATCCTCCACTTCCTGTCCGCGCGACTCGCCAGCTCGCGTGCGCAAGCTTGAAAGCGCGCCGCGACGCCTCGCGCAATGCTCTCTTTATCCTTCTCTTCCCCGTGTTTCCTCTTCCGTTTTTCTCTCTTCTCACTCTCGCTGAAGCTGTTTTCGGCTGAAGTCGTCTTCGTCGAAAAATTGTCGCCGAAAAAAATTCCGTCTCGTTCGCGGTTCTTCTCGCGGCCGAGAGAACTTCTACCTCTCACGTAGGCCTCTTTTCGTCTTCTTTCGCCTGTTTTTCCCGGGGGGGGGAGGGAGTTTCGTTTTGCGGAAAACGCACGGCAAAGAGATATCGGGAACTCGGGTTCGAGAAACGTGCCGGTGCTCTGTTGGGACACACAAGCGGAGAGAAAACAAGCGCGTCTCGCGCTCACACGAAGTTGTGCGGAGTTGCGCAAATCGCGAATGCTACGCTACGCGAGAGAGCCTCCGGCAGGAGGGTTGTTGCCGCGCTCTCGCTCTCGCTCTCTCGAAAGGGGGATACGAGAGACGGGGGGGAACGTCGTAGTTGACGGAGCTGAAGAGCGTGTGCACGAAAGGGGCGCGAGAAAGAGAGAGAGAAAGAGAGAGAGAGAGAGAGAGAAAGAGAGAGTGAGAGCACCCGGCGACGGGGAGAAGGGAGAGGGGCGGGGATCTCGCCACGGGGATCTGTAACGAACTCGATACGCCGGGGTTGCGGAGAGGAGAGGGACGCGGGACGGGATTCCAAGGGGAAAGAGGGGAATGAAGAGGGGTGAGAAAAGGACGCGCGGAGCGGGCATGGGGGAGACGAACGAGTCAGGGGTGGCCCAGGGACTACTCGACCGCGTCCGGCACCCCGAACGACGGGGAGAGAGACTTTTAATTAGACAAACCTCTTCCACGCGAATATGGCTTCGCGCCTGTTTTCCTTTCCCGACGACGTTCGTTCTATCTCACTGCCTTTCTTCGATGCGGTTTTCGATCGATAACGGAGTTCGATGTCCCAATGTTTTGATTTTTTTTTCTTTTTTTATCGAGCGGCGCGGAATGATTATCGATTCGTTTCCAACGCGTTTGATATCATCATGTGGTTGTTATCGTGATATCGACTCGGCGATTGATTGGCGCGCTTATTACGCCGCTATTTTTTTTTTTTTCCTACTAAACGCGAATCTTTTTCTCTTACAATTAGTGTTTCGGTCGTTCAAAAATTATAAACGAAATATCGACGTTGTTCAATAATTTTGTCAAGGACGCGTAATAATTCGCGATTAACATGTCAGAAAATACAGAGAGATGTATTTAGAAAGACTAGCATTTGCATATATGTAATATACAAGCAGTTTGTATATTACATATATGCAAATGCTAGTTTGTATATTTTTTGCTTTTTGAAGACTTTTGTTTCTGTAACTACTATTCTTTTTCCGAGATGTATCTTGCTCTTCAAGACAATATAGTCGCGTTACTTATTGATTGAGATATCGATTATATATTCAACAACTTCCTGTTTGAAACTGATGCGTCTCCTCTCATCGGGGGAGACATCAACAAGCGTATTGCGGATATAGATCCTTGTAAGAAAAGGAATCTAAAACTGTAGGTATATATATAAGTCACTGATGAAGTCGCGGTACACTGTGAAATTAACGGCCGCGTATAGTGTTGTGCTTGCTTCGGACTGTTTGCTAAGTAGTTGCCAAGGAAGTATAGCACTTCGAAACAAGGAGACTTATGTCTGTTCGTTCGATCGCGCGAGGAAAGGAAGTGCGCGCGTTAAGCGCGGTGCGCAGCGTGGCTCGATGGCCGCGAAGCGACCATTTACAATTCAATTTATCCGCAATTACAATACGAGTGACCCGACCGCGAAGCTAATTCAACACTCGGCAGCATCCATTGCAAAAGTCAAAACTTTGTCGAAGAGCGCTTTGAATTTCTCGCGCGCGGCGAAACGTTTCTTAGTTGAATTAAAAGAAGACAGTTTTGTTAGTCACACACGTGATATTTATATTGAAAGAATTAATATCGGAAAGAGAGAGAGAGAGAGAGAGAGAGAGAGAGAGACAGAGAGAATAGCGATTTCTTGTTGATAGAAACGATTAAAATTGACACGCGCAGAAAACTGCGCGATGTCAGAGCGAATCAATCGATCGCGCGATCGAGTGTTTCCACAGAGACGCGGTATCGTTGCGATCTGTGATGAAATTTCGATAGAACGCGCGCTGTTTTTGAAATTGAGACAAGCTCAAGCGATGGAGAACACGACGAAGTTTATGAAGAGTAAGGAGGAAAGAGTTGATCTTGGGAATACGTCTCAAAACGAAATCCATCGGTACAAAGTAAAATCGATATCGGCACGTTATACGTTATATATATATATGTATATATATATCCACCGGTCGAACGGAAAAGAAACGCGGGAGGATTAAAGCGCGAGCGAATAAATTCGCCGCGTGATTAAAAAGCGCCGCGAAGAGATTATTCCAACGCGGGAAAATAAATATTCAAAAAGCGATGGCGTATATTACTCGCATCGAATAATATCCCCCGCAAATTTACCTGCTTTTTATTTGTTTTGAAATCTATTTCACAGGCTTCAATATTTTTTATCGGTACATCAATAATTGTAATTTTTTGTCTCCGTACATGAAAATGTGCAATGTTTCAATCATTTTTATCATTAAACTTCACTTATTCCAATTTATTACGAACCTCATAAAATATATATTACACACTTTATATGAAAAAGAAAATTTACATTGTAGTTTACGCGTCAAATCTTATTTTACAATTTTATGAAAAATAAATTTAAGCTTCGAAAGAATTTATTTTCTCAAAAGCCGTGCGTTTCTTTCTGATATTAGCAATGTTAGGGGTTCGTAATATGTCCAAATTTTACGACCCTGAAGGTAGTTCTTCCACTTCTGGAAGTGGGGATTTCCCGCTGACGACGAGGAGAGAAAGGAGAGGAAGGATGAAGAGCGCCGATGTAACGTCGATATCGCGCTCTATACGAGGCGTCGCGACGCCGCAAGTGGTGGGAGAGGCAGAAGGGGTAACAGCGGGATACTCGCGCGGCGAGGGGAGGCAGTTCCACATGGGTAAAATAATCGATAGCGACGACCGATATGTACGTAGCCAGGCTGCACGTTATACGCGCGCGCAACCTCCTTTGCACATACAGGACACGCGTTCGCGTGTGAACGGGCGATTCGCGCGAGTATGTGCGCGCGCGCGTACGCACGCACGCGCGCGTCTCGCACGAATTCACGCGCGTGAAATCGATAAACGGCCGGCCGCGCGGCGACGTTGCGTGGGCTTCGACGATGACATCGACTTTCTGGCGCAATCGTTTGACTTATTGTTGCAACTCGTCGAGACCCGTCGTCCGCTATCGCGGAATTCGAACGGTCGTCGACGCGCCAAAAAAGAGCGCGATCGCGAACACGTAGTTTTCGTTTAAATGTGTAAACTGTCGACAAAATTCTCGCACCGTACGCTCATTTGATATTTAATCCAGCTCTGACCGTAGGTACGCTAGAAGTACAGTCACTCACGGTAACGACAACACTGAAAATGCGAAATGTTGTAGATTACAAACAACAGCTCCGCTGCAACATCGCGGCATTTATTCGTAAATAATTCTTTTGTTCGTTTTGATAGTGCGATCCACTTAGATCGGAAAAATCGGGAGGAAAAACCGTTTAGAGCGATAACAGCGAGATTTTTCGCAGAAGTGTGAAATCTAGCTGGAGTGATTTTAATAATACACGGTGAAATTTGATTCGCAAACAGATCCCCACAAGGCCGTATAAGTTTTGCGAATTAATGAGTCTTGAGTCGATGTATCAGTTTTCTTTTTCGAGAGAGAGAGAGAATGCGAGATCGATTGAATGACATACGATATATGATTAAAAAGACGAGCTCATCAACTTATTGTTACAGATATTTGCAATAATATCGCTCCAATTCTATTTCCTGTCTTCGAATTAACGCGAATTTCGATTAATCTTGCAAACCAAATGATGTTTTATCAAACAATGTAACGCGTCGCTTTTTATATTTATCAAACGGTAGAACGTTGATGCGTCGTTGTTGCGCCGTACTTCTTTTAGAAATCGATATCTATAATTATTTCATCGCTCGCTCTGTGCATAATATTATGCTTGCATTAATGGGATTCTATGAAGTCGGTTGGGACACATGAAAAGATTGCTATAAGTAATATATATATATGTATATTTGAATTTATGTACAACGACAAAAAATGGCCGTACATAAATTCAAACCGAATAAAATTAATATAAATATTAGCTACTTCAGAATTGAAAATCCTTCTCGCGACTCACATTAGCGAATTACTTACATTCGATTTTTATAGATTCTCTCTCTCTCTCTCTCTTTCCTTGACCGATATTAGCTATTACCGCGACTGCAAACATTTGTAGATCGCAGTCGTCGGATCAGATATGAAAGTGGAGATATGCTACTCCCCGTAATTAACACAAACGACATACAGACGTACTCTCTCATTGGCGTAACTGGAATAGCATGTACATGTAATACATGGGCATCGATACATCAGAGATGTCAAAGTGTCTCTCTCTCTCTCTCTCTCTCTTTCTCTCTCTGTCTCTTTCTTTCTTCCTTTCTCTCTTGTAATTTTCAGAGCTCTTAATAGTCACTTTTACAGTATATATAAGTACGAACAAGGTTCACGTCATAATAAAAGGGAGAGATGATAGTTTATTTTTCTTCCAGAATGATTATATGTTTTGTGATTAACTATTTTTTACTGTGAGATATTTCTCCCTCTTTTCTTATATAAATTATATATCATTTTATTTTTCATGTGGTTTTTATTCGTTATTATAACCGTAAGTAACAATTTGGCTGTGTAATAATTAAATTTAAACAAGAAGAAGTAGATTAAAAAAAAAAAAGAAAAGTCAAAAGAGAATAATTACAAGTGAGAGAGTAATCACAAGTTTATGTATAATAATTTAAAAAAGTAATTCAATTTATCTTTATTCTTTTTTTTTATATGCATATTTAGTTTGCCAGTAATCGTATAAGCGTAATTATTAATATGTGTGTTTAATAAAATTAAATTCAAAATCAAATAATTTTTTACAACACAAGAGAGATGTCGTTCCTCCACCGTCTCCATCACATTCTGATATCTATTAACGATATAAAGACTGATCGATTAGTATTATTAATAAAATCGTCTGGCTAACATTAATTTTTCACGCTCGTCTACGTTCTAATTCTCTAAAGTCTGTCCAAGTGTGCACGTTGTAACTTTTAGTTTTACCGAAAAATATTTTTGCAGTATTTTTTACAACTCCGGGAGAATATTATACAATTCACAAAATATTATTATTACAAAATATTATTATTACATCTATGTAATATGACATATAACAACGTGTGATTTCAAGATATTGTTTGTATATTTTTTTATCTATTTATTTATTTATTTTTTTTTCATTTCAAGAGCAAACTACCATTTGGACGAAAAAAACACCGCTAAACCTCCACGGCGATCTTCCCGCAGGACAACTGCGAATCGCCAGGTCGACGAAGTAGAAGCAGTTGATCGGTTTCTTCATTGAGTTCTCTTGTTTCTTCTCTTTCTCCTTTTAACGTTTGTCAGCTAGTGGCCAACATATGATCGCATGTGCTTCGGAGCACCGACAGGGGAGTAGTAGTTCCCGCTCGTAATGGTGGCACAGCCCCCACACCGGCGTGAGGGGCTCACCTGCCGCCAGGTGCGACTCCCGCCTTGGCTTGTTCGCCATCTGCATGAGGGGCCCGTGCCGTGCGTGAGGCCGTTTCTCCTCGTTTTTTTTTTGGGTCGTGCAAACGTATGTGATTAGCATGCACGCATACAGTACCGTAACTAAACTAGTACTAAAACTTAGCACGCAACCACGACCGTGACTATACGTCACGACTTACGAACTATGATCGCTCGAGCAGCAGCAAGGATACGGTTTATCTCGGCTAACAATATAAGTCGACGTCTGTGTTATCTAATTAACGGTAGAAGATAATAAGAACATATTTTAAGGAAATCTTAAAGTAGGTCTGTTTTATCGATAAAACTGAATGTTTTGCGCACACTAATCTTTTTTTTGGCTGTGTGGATTGATAAATCCTTTTCTACAATTAAAGTATATACAATAAGGCATCCGGGATGTCCAAATTTATATAACAAAATTTTTTTAAATGTTTTTTTAAACTTCAATTATTTTCATTTTGTTATATAAATTTGAACGTCCCGGGATCTCTTATTGTATGTACTTTAATTGTAGAAAAGGATTTATCAATCTACACAGCCAAAAAAAAGATTAGTGTGCGCAAAAACTTCAGTTTTATCGATAAAACAGACCTCGTCTAGAATCCCTTTAACAGTCCTGACTAGACCATGCGCAGCGAAAGACAATGTGTGCACGTTTCGAATTGCAAGTATCTCAGTAACATGCTTTAAAAATTACAAGCACCTCAAGTGTAAATAGTTCAAAATTCATTTAATTCAATTATAACGTTTTTAAAAAATTATATTAACTACGTGCAATTTCACATGTCATAGTTATTATGGACTTTGACTATAACAGTTCCACATATTCAAATCTCAACTGACATAATTCATTATATCATTGATAAGGACCGCATCGCCCCGCGGTCGAAACGTCTGATGTAAATTCCCACATTCAATAAATTTATTAACGCAAAAAAAAACAACCGTATTTGTGCTCCCATTAGCCTATTTAAATTAATTTGTCTTGGATATTTAACTTCCCAAGTGTCTGCAACAGTTTGCTTTTAATCTCCGTTATTGTTGGACATTTATTAAGTTTATTTTTACTGCACATCATTTATTAGTTGTCAATATTATAAGAACAAAGTGACTTATCATACAATTAAATTAACTTATTTTTAATGCTTTGTTTTACTTTCAATCGTACTCGGCACCAATAGTAATGCTCATGTCCTCGGAGACAATTTTTGTTTGATGGTACCATCGATTTGTGTCTAATACAACTGAAATAAAAAAAAATTAAATTAATTAATGATCTGTAATCTTCATTACTTTGTTGAAAAATGTTTAATTTCCCGATCAATTCGGCCTTGTGTTTATAAGAACGGCTCACTTATTTCTCCGGGATATACAATTACTTCCAGCCTCTTGCATGTGTAGTGACATTCTCTGGGCGGTTCCAAAATCCACAATTTTTCACCCTTTATCTGCGCCTGCCAGGAAGGATACCGTACGTCATCCACCTTGAAAAATTTCACATTTTCAAGATGATACACGATTAATGCGACGTTGTCCATCTATGGAGCGCATACGTATACGTATGTTTTATAAATTGTACAAAAAGTTTTGGAAAAAATTTAATTATCTCAAAAATAATTTTCACACATGCCATTTTTCATTGATTTTTATTGACAATTAATATCTGCTAAAACAAAACGACTTACATGCATAGGTGCGCCATAACCGTGGCTACCCATAAAAATCCAATCTGTCTTTTCGCTCTCAGAGTTAGGGGGAAGAAAATACGGTCTTTGGTAATGCTCCCTCAATATCGCGCCGATTTTGTCGTCACAGTTGCTCCTGAACGAGAAGAAGAAAAGATACATATAATGAGATGTGAAACAATTTTCTTCTCCAATCAATCATGTTTCTTATTTGCCGTACCAGAGATGTTGGTACATTTTAATTATTTATTGCCAATGTTTTTTTTTTTTTGTAATAATGTGTTAGTTTTGCGATCGTCATATTTATGACGTCGCAAACGTGGTTTCTCTGTAAGTCTGTTAGCAAAATCGCTTACGTGTGCATGCATCGATGATTCAAGGAAGTGTCGGAAGCCATGAAAATGCTACTCGCAGACTGAAGTAAATAAGTAAAATTTCTTGCTACGATTACGGTAAAAATCGAGCACGAAACATCATCTACCGTATGCAAAGTAGCATTATCTATGCTACTCTGTTGGACTTGATGCAATTTTACATTATAAATTTTATATCATAAATAAAAAACAACTTCAAGGTTTTTTTGTGTTTTTTTACTTCCCTTCCTCCCTCCGAGAAAAAATAAACTTAAACAATCGAGAACTTACCATCCAACGTACCAGGGTTTCGTGCCTTTCTCCATCATGGCCCGATCCGCGCTCATATCGAAGACGTCCTGGAGACTCTGAAAATCCGTCTTGTACGGGAAAAATTGGCAATTCGCCACCTCGCCGTGATACAACGTTTTGAAAAATGAGAAGGAGAATACTTCGGGCGCCGTCCAGTTTGCCATGGCGTCGTTTATCACCACCGGCTTCCCTGAATACGCGTAGCTGATTACAAATAAAATGCACTCGTGGGCAGGTGATATCGGAATAGTCAGTCATGCAGAGACGAAAAAAAAACAAACAATAAACAAATAAATAAACAAATTATTAACGAAAAGTGTTTTTTTGGAGAGAATTTTAATTTTATTTTCAGAAAGGTTTTTTTACACAGTAAAACAGAAAATGTTAATTTTAATTTTGAGTTTGAACTTTCTGAGACGTGTAAACCATGTTAAAAGTTACTTCATTCGTCATGTGTTACTTACTGACAAACTGGTAATAGTATAGTTAAATATAATTGACACAATACGTTTATATTTGTTATATTCTGAGTTTAAGCGTGATGTAAAAATAACATATAGAATAATTTAAATAATAAGTTTCCTAAGAAACGAAACTTAAAAAAGAACGTCCTTTTTATGGTAAATTTTTATGGTAAATTAACACGTGATAATAATTATTTTAACTTTGATTTTAGTACATTTGATTATTTTGTGTGTCAGAGTTCATGATTATTTTAAAATCTACTTTAACTTTTCTTAGAATGTTAAACTGACTTTGAGACACGTAGATTAATTGAAATAATTGTATTAAAAACACTCGAAATAGACTATTCCGTTTTAAGTGACATATACAAAATGTTAAGTTATAAAATTGAAATAAATCTAACGCACGTTGTTTTAATTTTTGGATTGAATTTAATAAACAAAACAGGATAACGAAAAACGGGGTAACAGAAATTGTTACCTTATTTTAACATATGGACGCGCAATTATTTACTGTGTATATGTGAATAAGCAAGTTGTTTAGCAAAAAGAAAAAACGAAATAACGTTATTAATAACGGAATTAATGTTGCATAAAAATAAAATATGCCACAATATAAATTAATTGATTGAGAAAAAACACATATGTTTTAATATCGAGATGAACGTTTTTTGAAAATGAGAAAATACGTGCGCAAATTTATTGAATGTACAGGCTGTGTATTAGTACCGTTGTTCGAAGATTGCCGGATCAACAGCGGAGAGCTTGTCAACCTGTTGAACGTCCTGGCAAACTGAGCAGTCTTCCGGTGGTCGAAAAACTTGATGCATAAACGACGGCATCGTTACCAAGCACTAAAAAACAATGATTTCTCTCCATTATTTCTCGTCCCCATTATATTAAACAAATCCGTAAGTTTTAACAAAATCGTATAATAGAAAATGTCGATTAATCGATTTTCTTATTTAAATGCAAATTCAGTATAATCATTGTTTGATTCAATTAAATTCCATTGAAAATTATTCGGAAGCGCGCTTAAAATTTAAAGTTTTGACAGTTAAAATTTATTTAATTAGAAGAGGAAAATAACATATCTGCGCTGATAATATGTAAATGATTTTTTTTTTTTTTCATTTACCTTGTTGTAGCGATACGTCTGCACGTAATTCCAAACTTGCATTATCATCGTCCACGTGCCAATCAGCAAAATTAGAAAGATCCACAAGTGCCTCACGTGAACTCTCATCGGTTTTGTCGGCTTTAATCGCGAACGAGCGCAACGCAATTGCCAAGCTTTAACCGGAAGCCACAAGCCGTCTAATTTTCCTAATATCGTGCTCAATTCTTTTTTTGCAAAGTCGACGGATTTCTTGGGATTATCCGCGATGATCGCGTTGTCATTCGTATTCATCATGACAGAAATGATTCCGATTACAAATTTTAATCACGCGAGTTATAATTAACCAAGTTTACGTAATTATGTTTTTACAGAAGATTTATAATTTTTTATAATAAATATAATTGATATATTTTTATAAACATCGATTTGAATGTTTAAAAATTGAGATGGTGTTCAATTTTTATGCAATACAAATAACTTCAGATCGGGATTTCTACAAATTTGTGTCAAATATTAAATAGTATTACGCGATGATGTTTGTTACGCGAAATAAGAGAATCCGCGCAATTTCAACAAAGATGACGATTACTATATATTCCGGAAACGCTGTGTGTGATTCTGATGTCCGGCGTGAAACTGCGAGAGGATCCTTAGCTGCTGCTCCAGTAAGCCAATGGTTTCTCCCCCGCAACAGCCTGGAGAGTGGATCAGCAGCAAGTGATTTGTTCACGCGGGTGTGAAATGAGAACCAGCGCTCACGATACGAGCCGCTGATTGGTTTCGATCGAATCTGTTTATGGAGAGCGGGACTATTTTGCAAATATTTAACCCGTTTCTTCATTCGATTTTCCTTACGCATCATAAAAGTTTGCCGGAGATTTTTCAAAGATAAACAATTTTTCTCTACATGCAAGAAAAAACTCTCAGCTTGAAGATAATACATTTGAATAGAAAACAGTTTTTAAATAATTTATTAGAAACTGTTTAGTAATGTGTAAGAAAATAAAATAAATTCACTGAGAAAGACAGAGCGTGCTGTTTCGTTTGTACTTTTTGTATTATGTTTAAGTAGGTCCTAAAGTGGGTCTGTTTTATCGATAAAACTGAATTTTGTGCGCACACTAATCTGTTTTTTGGCTGTGTGGATTGATAAATCCTTTTCTACAATTAAAGTACATACAATAAAGGATCCCGAGACGTTCAAATTTATATAACAAAATGAAAATAATTGAAGTTTAAAAAAACATTTTAAAAAATTTTGTTATATAAATTTGGACGTCCCGGATGCCTTATTGTATATACTTTAATTGTAGAAAAGGATTTATCAATCCACACAGCTGAAAAAATATTAGTATGCACAAAAAATCCAATTTTATCGATAAAACAAACCCACTTTAGGATCCTCTCAAGTTGTGATTTTGTTCTCCGAAATGAAAGCGAAAAGAGTAAATTATTAAATAAGACAGAATTATAAGGTAAATGCCGAAGAACTATACTAGAGGGTACTACGCTTTCATTTCATGAAGAATATGACGAGGGTAGAGGTGACGTTGCTTATCTCGGGGTGCAGCTGGCGCTGTTCATCGAAGTGTATAGACTTCGCCGACTTAAAATACGATCGACCTACTTCATATTATTTCTTATACTTCGCCAGCTCTCTAACGCCGCCCCGTAGAAAACTCCCCTATTGCTCGGAAGAAATTGCGGATATTCTTTCAAAAAAAAAAAAATAAATAAATAAATAAATAAAATAAACGAAAATTTACTTGACAAAACTGTCGCTTCAAGAGTCGCTTTTTACTCAACTTTACGTTGCACAAAGAAAGATTTGCAAATACCTACTGACTTTGCAACGTGATACTTTAAATAAAAGTAATTTACTTGCTTTGTCTCACTTCATTTGGGAAGTTTCAACTTGACGATACACCACGTGCAGAGATCTATCTATCTGGTCAGCTGCACTTCGATGAAAGTTTTCTTCGAAATTCGTTTTTCCGCGCGCAGAGACAGAACTTGCGAAACAATTTCCAATGCGATTGGGAAACGGCTGAGCGAGGATTCAAATGCGAGAGAAAGAGGGAAAGAGACGAGATTACACGCGCGCGCGCGAGAGACGACCGGATTTTACAATTGCAAATTGTCAATTCGTACGGCAATCCACGTCTTAATTAACAATTAGTCTGAACGCGGCAAACCGATTTCGTTCTGTTTCGTCGGACGGTCCCGTCTTTTGTGAAATACACGAGACCGAACACAACCGCACGTTCTTATGATTCTTTTTTTTTTCCTTTATTATACGCGAGGATTGGCGATTTACTACGCGAATTTCGTTATCGACGAGAGAGTGCACCGGCGAGAACACGCGCAATAAAATTGCAATCACAGGGACAAAAGTCAAAAATGTGATTACACACGAGAGACTCGCGAACGTTTAATTTCTTAAACTGCGTTCTTCGATATATATATATATTTTTTTTTGTTTTTCTCGACGAGAAGTGTTTAAACGCAATTCTTTGGAACGAGGTTTTTAGATGTGTATTTTACGAGGGGGAAGTTTTTTGTTTAGTTTAGAAATTCAAAAACTCTCACATTTTCGTGTGACTCGTCTCGTTTCATTACAATTGTTTTAATTAATATAAACGTGCGTGTGTGTGTGTCCGGAAAATATAAAAATAAAATACGAAGAAAGACAACAGAAATTAAATATCTTTCTTTACTTTTATTTAACTTTACTGCTTTCAAAGACTGCGTGTGTGTACGTGTGTAGATAAAAAGGACGGAGGGGATGATAAAGACAGAGACGCGCGTATACGCACGTGTGTCAGCGCAATTTTTTAATTCTTTAATTGTCAGTCGGATTCGAAATACACTAGTCGATCTGTTATTATAATTATTATTGTTGTATATACGTGGTATATACTCTTTCAAGAGATATAAATATAACACATAATACAACGATAAAATAACGACAATATATTCTTCACAATCGTCTTAAAAATCATACATACCTACAATTTATGTTGTTGCTTTTTTTTTCACTTATTCGAGTACTGCATTCTCATCAATCGAATCACGTCGTGTGAAACATACAAATACGAAATCAGATGAATAGCTTTTTCGCTCCCAGTATATTTTCCGGATTATTTAGGGGAACAAGGGGGTGAAACGAGGGAGAAATTTGTTTATTTTATTTTTGTTTTTCTTAACAACTTTTCCCGTTTGCGAGAAGCGTGAAAAATTTCGCTAACGATCGGTGACTGCAGCATCGATCTCAACCGAAACACAGAGTGATAATCGGGATACGGTGCGCGCACACAAATTCACACTCTCTTTCTCTCTCTTTCTCTCTCGCTCTCTCTCTCTTTCTCACAGACACGCACAAACACATAAAATACAATATGGCCTACAATATGGCCTACAAAATCTATCATTATACAATCATGTAAGACATGTAACTGCATTTATTTCAACTAAAGCACTCGAAATCATTGTCGACAACATTGCGTGTCCAAAAGTTCAGTATTTTCTTGTTAAAAATTTCTAGAAATGTAATGTTTTTATTTCAGTTCAATTGTTCATCAATTTACAAGTCGAAATTTGTAAATCAAAATATTTTTATTAATCGATCGTGAAGTTTTTTTATTTTTGTGTTTCGCAAATCGAACATTTTAATCTGGCGAATTAGATTTTCAATTGTAATTTGGATGTAACAAGAAAACGTTGCAAAAGTTTTGGACGTCCTTGTGTGTGATAATAATAATATAATAAAATCTACGCGCGTTTTGGAAGATTGGTGGGTGATTCGTGTATTGGGCGATATATATATATGTGCATTCTTTTTCCCCCATTGCATTGTAGTTTATAAATTTTATACAAAATTAATTTTTTTCTCTCCCTCTACACACCCCCGCGCACGCACATTCGTCGCGTCGTGATGATGTTTTTGTTTAATTAATACTAAAATGCGTGTAGTAGATGAAGGTCCTCTAATACATCTAAGATGCACACCCATGCTTATTTAATGCTCCGTTAATGTAAATACGTATGCAGCACAACAGTAGACTATCATTTTTTTTTCTTTTTTTTTTCTATTCGTTAATGCATGTGTTACATGTAATGGTATGCGTGTGAAATAGGATTCTCCTTCCTTTGCTTTTTCTTTTATATAAATCTTCGCTTCTCATTTTTTTTTCATCTCCCTTCTTCTCTCACACTTTGTTCGAGTTTAGACGGTCTCGTCGAGATCGAATTGTCGATCCACTCAGAAAAAAAAAAACAAAACAAAACAAATTTATCTCTTTTCTTCGAGATTTTCAAGATTTTCAGTCGTCTTGAAGCAGGTCGAATGTTTTGCTTCAAGGATAATTCGATTTTTTTTTTTTTCGTAATAGGAAAGTGCTCTTATCGAACGCAACGGCACGCATATGTAACAAGTCGATCGACACAGGCGCGTCGATGACTTATTGTTGTCCGAGACCAAGCAGTCTTCTTTCTTTCATCGTATAAAAGATTCTCTAGAGGTTATATACGAGACGATTATTCGAGCCTTCGTTCCTTTCACAGTCTCGCAAATCGGGAGATCACAAACGTCGTAATTTCTGGCGAGTCCTTCTAATCTCTGATTCCAAGTTCCCAAGGAAGCAAACGACGATGATCACTCTCGGGATATTTGTCCCCTTTTTTTGTTCCTCTTATCCATTTTTTTTTTTAGCAAATTCTATATCAGTCTCTCAAAGTCTGTCAGCGAGTCTGACAACGATCGCGATCGGGCGAATGAGAATGGCGAGTGAGTCGAAAACGAGATGATGCGATGACGCTTTTCGATGATAAAAAAATCGTGTGCGCGACCGAATAAAAAATTCTTCCGTGGGAGTTTCTCAAGTGTTCTTCTTTAGGCCGACGCGACGATTTTTTGTTCTTTGTTTTTTTTTTCTTATTGCGAGAAGAATCGGAGTTCTTCTTCCTATAACAGAGCAGTCCGGCGCTGTATCTCTCTCGGAGAGATACTTGGTTTTCATTATTTCGCGAAACGACCGCGTCGTTTTCACATGTCATGAATATTTGGGCGCGAGGGCTTAATTAGTTAGGTCGTTATTTCAAAATGAGACTTCAGGGTTAGGAAATTGAGACCTCCGCGCGCGCTCTTGGAACTTGCCAACTTCGATCCCCCAACTTCATCTCGGCAGATGAAGTTCGCAGAAATAGCAGAGAGCGATATACGCGAATCAGGCGAGTCAATTCAATATATACGTATACATATACGTGTGTGTGTGTGTGTGTGTGTGTGTGTGCACATATATGGCCGAATACGATAGTGAGAAATAGTCGAGCGAGAATAAACACCGGGCATTTCCAAATCGGTCGATAGACGCAAGAACTTTGAAACAACTGTCCGAACTATCGCGAGCAGTAGGTATCTGCGCCGCGAAACTGTAGAATCGCGTTCATTTGTTATACGCGCGCGCGGGCTTGTTGTAATAAATAATATTCACTATATTTACATACGCAACACACACGGATCGCGGACAAATTGCGATCACAGCGATTTGATTCAATAATACGGTTGAATTTATAATAATTAGTTTTTTTTTTTTTTATTGATTTTAATCATTATATATATAGAAATTGTATCAAAATTGTCGGGACATTTTCTTAGCAAAAGTATCGGAAATAAATTATACAATATATGTTATCAAAATTGACAGAGAGAAATGACATTACATGTAAAATATATAGTATATTGCGTGTAATCTACTTTGTTTCCTCGCCGTCATATATCGATATTATAAAGTCTATAATCACACATCGAGAGAAGGGAGCGTGAAAAAAGTAGACTGTTGTTTCACGAAGTCTCATCTGCTGAAATCGTAGGCTGGGAGTCGATATAATCAATCGATGGGATTATCGCAAAAAGAACAGTTACGTATGCAATACATGCTGCGAGAGTGAAAAAGGTGTCTCTATTCTCATTGACAACGAGAAATACAATTTAATTTCTTACATTATGAGAGGACAATGACGAATAAGCGACCAGGGATTTCCGTTTCTATGTGTCCGAGAAAATTTATAACCTTTGGTTATAAATTTGCATCGAAGATGCAATATTGAAACTGTTGAATACAGATTGAGAAAAAAGAGCTACAAAAGTTATGTTACGCAGAGAAATTTGTCGAGAGATATTTGAAATATATGCTCGGAAATACACTCCGCATGAACTGGGAGAAATGCAAAAAACTTCTTACGGCTTTGCACGATATTTTCCTATGTGTGCTGCGCCTCGATAGAATTCAATTATATATATAGGATGTTTTATTTTAATTGTTCCAGGCAAATATTTCTAAAAATATCGAAGAGACGAAAAAAATGTTTCAGACAAAAGTTGTATAGTTTCGAGGGAAACATAAAACGGTGCCATTAATTTGACCTTGAATAATTGTTTGAAGGTAACATAAAAATCACTTTTAATTTCTTAAATAGAACACCCTATTTTTCATTGCATTTTCTTATAGCTTACTTCAAGAGCTTTCCAAAACACTATAATCAAATAGTTTTTCATTAAGTGCTTGTCGAGTTATGAGGCTTGAAAATCACAATATGTGCCGGGTACATTTTGGTTAATGCTAATGCCGGCACATACTGTGATTTTCAAGCCTCATAACTCGAAAAGTACCTACTAAAAAAAATATTTGATTAAAGTGTTTTGGAAAGCTCTCGAGGTAAGCTATGAGAAAAGTCCTCTTCGAAACCATACAACTTTCGTCTGAAACATTTTTTCGTATCTTCAATATTTTTCAAAATACTTGCCTAGGGCAATTAAAATGAAATACTCTGTATATATAAATATAAATATATATATATATATATGTATATACACATATATATTATGTATATGTATATACAATATATCGATAGAAAATAAAAAAAGTGCTCTTTATGAGAATAGTTTGTACAGACACGTGAATGAACTTTTATGTGCTAAGTGTGAGCACCTGCAAGGCCCAACAATCGGATCCTTCTAGGACGAAACGTAGCAACAAGAGAACGAGCGGTAAATTTGCATCTTTGTCGTTGACGATTAATATACGTATATATAGCCGGAAAATTGACACTTTGACGTTGAATTGGGACATTATTCCTGTTTTATAGTACGAAGTTTTACACATCCTGTATGCATATACATATATATATATATATATTTATATAGTATATATATATAATAACGAAATTCATCATCATTGTAAGTCCTACTTTCCTTTATTCTCCTCATTCATCAAGTGCTCGATATAATCGATCAAATACAACGACAGAAAAAACTAGACGCGAATCCGATGAATCGCTATCAAGTCTAGCGTTAATTTTTGTCAATACTCTCTGTTATATCATCATCTTTTATTGATTTCCATTAATGCCCATCAACAGTTCGCGAATTATTATTATTTCGTTCAGTCGTCGAATGCTCCGTTGTGCCAATTATTTGTGACCGTTAAAAAGTTGATAAAATTTTTCTCTCCAACCATTTTCCATATACAAATGATACACAATAACATAAATTATATCATATTGTTGCACAATATCCATGTTCAATCACACATACGATTTTTTGCTGCAAGTTAGGCAAAGTATGTCTGGCAGCTCACGTGTGTCTTGTCTTGTAGCTTTTTCTCAACAAAATATTTTAATATTTATATATATTAAAATATATGCAAATATATTAGTCGATAACACGTTTTACCTTTCTCCCCTGAAATATATAATATATATATATCTCAATATACTATATTTAATATCAACTAGTATCGTAATAATGTGTCAAATATTTAATTAATCATTTAGCAACTACGGCCGGTTATCATAGTCAAGTTAAGAATGTCCGATTGTTAGGTCTTACGCGAGAAAATGCGTATAATACAATGACGCGTGAATGATGACGTCGCTAGTATGTGCTATTCGAGAAACCTTCCTTTTCTTCAAAAAGATTCTGCTTCGCTTGAAAAACGCAATCCGGCACTGGTATCAAAAAACACATTGATAAAATTAATGTATTTGAGAAAGAGAAGTACGAAAATAGAGTGACTTGACAAAATATAAATTTAAAAAATGTAAATAAAAATGTAATGATAAAATAAGACGTAACTAAGTAACGGAATAATTCAGATTGTATAAAAATTTAATGTATTTTTTTTTGTTAAGTACTAAAAAAATAAACTTGGAAAGTTTTTCTACATCCTCAAGTACAACTCTTAATTATGATTTATGTTCTGGAACATAAATCACAATTAATCGCACACACATATATCATTTATAAAATATGTCAAAAAGGTTGATTAATTTTACGAATTTTCTCGGAAGTGTGTAGATATATTGTATAAAAAACGTTAGATACCATTGCCCGGTTAAAGTGATGTCTACTTACACACATTTGTCGTGCATTTGTATAAATTCTATAATTTTTCGCGTTGCCACTTGTCTCACAACGTCGACTTTAGAATGCAGAGCTACATCTCTCATCTTCTTCTTTTTTTTTCTTTTTTTTTTTGTTTAATATTTATCGAGCGGTTTGCTCGATACATGATCTTTATCTATTTTTATAAAATTGTCGGAACAGTCTTTTTCTATACAAATTTTCTTCGAAGTCGTTTCTCTCCTTTTTCTTCTCTCTTTGTCTATTTTTTTTTGTTTTTTTTTTTTTGTTTATCTTCACATCGTTCTCTGTTTTGTGGTAGAAAATTATAAACGTCAGAATATGCGGAATAGTAGTATACAATACACAAAGAATGAAAAGCGGATATCAAAACCTCGGTCTCGATCGTCAATCGATCAACAACAGGTCAATCAATTTCTAAAATTTCGATTGCCGTGCTCACCGGAGCACTCTTCTTTCTCATAGTGTCGGACAGTTCGTATAAAAAGATCGCATTTCACAATATATTCCGCGTATGAAAAAAAATTATTATAATCCTTTCTCTCTTTCTCTCTGTTTCTTTCTCTTTCTCTCTCTTTTTCTTTCTTTCTTTCCGGAGAAATTACTGAATCTTGCGAAAAATGTTAAAACGCACATTATTTTTAATGTAATAATGTATTACGAACACACGAATATCTTAACGTTTAATATCGCACTGAAGTGACTTCGGATGAGATTCGACTGTCTATTGTCTTGCAGCGAAGAACACGATGTAGTATCAAAATTCATAAAAACATTAAAAACAATGACATCACTCGTTGCATTCTTCTCTTTTATTTCCGGCAGATACGCTCTCGGGGAGCATAAAATGTTACAAAATCGCGAGGTCGCGAACACACGCGAGATTAAACGAAGAAACGCGACGTTCGTGTATGATTTTTCAGTTTAAACGCATTTATTAAAAAAAAAAAAAAAAAAAAAAAACGTTTTAAAATCGTGGATTTGATGTAAAATTCTGGAATGTCGAGTTTGCGAATTACTTCAGAAAAACTAAAATAAAAGATTTTTTTTTTACATTATAGCTACGAGCAACAAGAATGCCGACGAGATCGATCGACTTCGAGACCGCATCGTGACACTTCCAAATGGTCCAAAATCTCGTCTAAGGATCACGCCGAAAGTATCAATAGTACGTGGCGTGTACTAATAAAAAATCACGCTGTGTCATATATCACGAGCGCAACGGATCTGCTAACCAGTCCGAGCGAGCGATAAGCTCGAGGGTTTTCTCTTCTCTCTTATTCTACAAACTTGAGAGAAATGTCAGTCAGTTTTCATTCAAAATACGCAATCTCACGGATTCTGTATTCTACAATAATAATTTGTGACACACACTCATCCGTCGTCCGAGATAGAAATGATCCTACATTATTATTTCTTACTGTGTGTTTTGTAATATCGTTTTTTTTTTTACAATCTATCTGTAGATGCGGAATTATATAATTGTTAATTTTTTGACCATCTAGTTTAAATAAAACAAATGTAAAGAAGAAACCAAGGATAATAAAAAAGATAATACAAGAAAACCAGAATTTTTTTTTTTTTTTTTTTTTTTTTTGACAATGGGAATTTCTCTTGTTGACAATGTGTATGTATTTAAAACTTGCTTTGTTATACTTTAAAATAAGAAATATATTTTTTTTTGGATATATCTTAGAACTAAAATGTACAAGATCGTATAAAGTAAAAAAACCGCAGTAAATATAAGAATAATAAATTAAAGTTTTGTAAAATTCTCTGGTCTTTTCTAAATTTTAAAAATACAATTATTTAATAAAAAAAATAAACGGCTCGTGATATATTATAATAATAATAATAATAATAATAATAATAATAATAATAATAATAATCTATTAATCGAATAATGTATATAATATATATGTATATATGTACATATACATATATGTGTAAATATATAAATTGTCGGTTTGTTTTTCTAGAAATAAAAAAAAAAAAAAAAAAAAAAAAAAAAAAAAAAAAAAAATAACGTCACGCAATATAATCTAAAAATACTGTACACAATTGCATTAGGAAATGAAAAATTAGTTTCTCACACTAGCATTTCCACTTCCGGATAATCGCGGATGATTCGGATGCAAGTTTCTTTGTATTCAATTTTCGTTTGAGAACACCACTGCGCGGAATAAAGTGAGTTTAGTACACGTAATAGAACGTGACCATCTCAAAACAATCATCCTGATAACAATCGTCCTTTTCGATAAAAATTATCATTCGATCTTATTGTGAAAGTAAATAAACGAAATTAACAATTAAAAGAATCAAAATATGAAAAAAAATTATAAAATATTTATAGATTGAAAGAAAACGAAGACTAGCACGACTTCTATAAATGAGCTCTATGCAATTTTCAGTTTTGTATTAATTTGTAGTAGTTCGAGACAAATAATGTAAATTTATATGTAAACT
Source organism: Pseudomyrmex flavicornis (assembly GCA_014825475.1). NCBI lineage: Eukaryota > Metazoa > Arthropoda > Insecta > Hymenoptera > Formicidae > Pseudomyrmex > Pseudomyrmex flavicornis. The sequence continues at coordinate 3,884 of QVNW01000455.1, read as the reverse complement.
TTATATAATATATAAAAAATAAAAACAATTCACCATTTTAGGTTTTTCTATACTTTCAAAAAAATTATTTTATGTGAACGTTCAGAGACCTGTTCTTTGATAAACTATTAGGTTTTTAAAAAAAAAAAAAAAAAAAAAAAAAAAAAAAAAGAGAGAGAGAAATGTTTCAAGGAATTCCATGACAATGATCTATTTTATAAAGGAGCAGATCTCTCTGAGCGTTATACATGAAATGCAATCAAGGACGATTGCCCGGCATGATTTTTTTCAAACAAGCTGTTGTTCTATCGCGTTTTTTCTCTGTTAATCAACCGTCGTAATATCATTTTAAGAAATAGAGAACAGGGATATATTTTATATCTATAATATGTATATCGGCTAAATTTTTCAATATGCCACCTTGTAACCATCAAATAACGTCAATACATTTCTTTCTTTTGCTCTCTCTCTTTCTCTCTCTCATTTTCTCTCGTTATACTTTCGCATGCTTTCCCGTGCGCATGCTATTTCGCAATTTGCGACTCTCGCACGTGTTCCATGGAGCTCGACATACATTGGTCTCGCATCTGTGTTCGCTAATTATACCTACAGTAATTATATCATTAGCAATAGTAATGGCTTTCCGTTTGTCGTCCGAGACTTGAACGAGCGCGGATCGCATTCTAGGACAAAATGTCGACTATAAAGGCGGAAGTTCATCATTTATACTATGCGTCCGAGAGCTCGCATCTTATCACGTTGAGTCATAAATAAAAAACGTCATAAATTATTATTGCTACTTGACACACTTAACATTCTTTTTCTTTCCATTCGTGACCAATCCCTGTGTACACATTTAAATCATTTAAAACTTAATAAAAATTTTATGTACAAAACTTGAGTTTCTCATTATATATTAATTAGACTGAAACTAAATCCACGATAATTAATAAGATGCGAGAACTCGCGTATAAAATAATAAGAGACAAGGATGCGCTTCCGTTTTGACATGCGCACACGCACGCACGCACGCACGCACACAGGATTTACACACCTTGACTAAAAGTGTATATTCCCTAAAGTCATACAAGTTGCAACACTGCAGCAGCCCAATAATAAGTCAGCATCCTTGTGCCACACCCACAGCCTCAGAAGTTTATTATTATAATCATATATGCTAAATTCTACGCCAATGTGTCGCCAATGTGTATTAATGCATATATATATATATATATATGTAATTTTCATAATTTATTTATGTATATTTTTTTATATTTATAATACACGCGCATGCGCGCGACGATTGGTGGGCGTCCAAATATTACAAAGAAGCAAGTGCAAATGCAATCTCTCTTATCACGCTATATAATAACAGAGATTAAATATTTATCTCAATTGGCTCTTACGCGATTTACACTAACAGAGGTATATATACATACAGCTTTGTCTTTGTTTTTTGTTTTTTTTTTCTTTTCAATCAAATACCGTTTTTCTCCGCTCGGGCAAACTGAAACTTTTGTCAAACAATCATAACAGTTCGTCTTATAAATTACACTTAATTCGAGTTGAAACTGCGATAATCGTCGAGATTGTGTATATCCTGCGCCTCATTGTTTAAATACAATTCTAAGGAATATTATTATTATTACTATTATTATTATTATTATTACGTCTTTGTGTAAACTATCGAGCTGCATAAAAAATTACGCGGATGATTTCTCCGCGCGCGCGTTCTTTGCGACGCTTCTTTGCTTTCGCTTATTTATAATACTCACACAGACGAAAGACACGTCTACTTATTCTTAGCGCAATACGTCGCGATGATCTCTCTCTCGGGTGTATACGCTTGATGTCAACCGCTGATATTGCCTTAAAATATATATACGCTTATAAGATCGTAACGGTGTATGTATAACGTGTATAAATGTTTGTGTGTACGCGATCTTGTGTAATATATTTTTTTTTTTTTTTTTTTATATATATATATTACGCGGTGTATACATATTTAATTTAGAATTGTGCAATGAAGATATTAGAGCCATTAGTGCGACTACTGCTGCGGATGTGGTTAGCTGCGACGTGTGCTCTTTCTCTCTCTCTCTCTCTCTCTCTCTCTCATTTTTTCTCGCTCCTGCTTATTTATCGAGTATATTGAGATTGCAAGTGCATTTTCGCGTATGCCAGATCCGCTCGATGATCTTCTCGTCTCAATAATCTTTTTATTTTCTAAGTTCTCGGACTCCGATAAATGCGTCAAGGTTTCTTTTCAAGGTCAAACCGCGGCTTCTTCTCTCTCACAGTTCAAGTATACTTAATCGGAGTGTTAAATCAAAGACACGTTTTCGATTTATCTTGCTCGCGCGAAGAGAGCCTTTGATCTCGACCTTTTTCTTCCCTCCTCCCCTCCCACCCCGACTATTTCGAGCTCATTCCTTCTCCGTTTATAACGCGCGTCGCTTCAACATATGTGTGAGATCAAAGAAAAAGATGCAATCTCCGTGTCTTTGCAACCAACCGAGACAGGACAATTCCTCAGAATCGAGTTTTCCACAAACGTCAACTTGATCGCTCTCGCGCGTTTTTTCCCTGTAACTGTATTATACACACAATTCTTCAATTTCTTCATCGGAAATAAATGTTTACAGTTCCTCATTCCGCCGTTTCAACTTTAGTTCACTAAAACTCTAAGCTCAGTCTAACTCAGGAGCGCTGCCTGTTGTTACCATCCCAGATTCGGATTCAGCTGCCATTTATTATTATTATTATTTTTTTTTGAGATTCTTCTTAATGGAGATTCATATAACATGGACGTTTCTGTTTCTGTACACCTTGCAAAGCGTATAATTTTTTATTATGTGTGTGTATTTCGCTTCCCTCTCTCCTCTTCAAGAGCCAGCTCGCGTAAATTCTTCTAAAACATTCGATATTACTTTTGCGCGAACAAATGCACTTAATCGAACTATATCAACGATTCACGCCATTTTTTTTATTACATTCCGCAATATAATTTACTACGCTCTCTCATAGTTTCCTTACTTTAACACCCTGCAATTAAACGTTCCTCTTCCTCCAAACTTGTCAAATTCTCTTAAATCGTCTGAACTAACTTAGCCACGAAGTTTCTTCGCGAAAAAAACGTAAAACGAACAGCCGTTTCTTAGTTATCGAATCATCTTCCTCCCTAAAACAGAGTCCTTTGATCCAAAACGAACGTTTCTCTCAACTTCCAGAACTCAACGACAGGAAAGTCGCTCTGCATTCCAGGAAGATTTCTCAAAGAATTGGACGATCCTTCACGTTCTGCACAGTAGTATGGTTGGAGACTAGCAACTCGGCGACAAGCTCAAGGTTCCCGGTGAGGATCTAGTACGCTCGTATACTAACCACGTTACACCCAGGAGTCGCCAGCGGCGGCGGCAGTCGCGTTCGGAGGCACTTGATTGGCTACCGTCGCGACCGCCGTCCCCGTGCCGTCCGGCACCAATCCGACACTGTCGGATATCCACTGATTGCTACCGCCTCCACCACCACCGCCGCCGCCGGGCCCAGCCACTCCGCCACCAACAGGTATCGTGACGCCGCTTCCGACTTGACCGACCACTTGGCCGCCGCCGCCGCCGCCGCCGCCGCCGCCGCCGCCACCACCACCACCCTGGCCCACCCCCAGCTCGTACTGTCGCTTCTTTTTCTTCTCCAAGTTAACTTGCGCGTAGAGCGGCTCACCGGGTTTCGGCTGCTGCAACACACACACACACAAGCCAACGGTTAGCCAAGTGCCTGCTGCTGCTGCTCGCGCGCTTCTCCTTGCGAGAGGGGGCGGGCGAGGGTGGGAGGGAGAACCGCGCGGCGCCACGACCCTTCAGAAACGCTGAAAGAAGCTTAGATACTTTGTGGGGAATTTGAAA